>JASDQU010206205.1:46566-61445 GCA_032191745.1 Picea mariana
TCTCTGTACATTTATTTCATTAATAGAAATCGTGTATTACTGTATCTCTGTGTTTATGGTTGCATCTCTGATATATTTTAGTTATATTACTGGATATACGCGATATCTCTGTGCATTTCTTTATTATATCTCCGCTCTCATTTCGTGCCGAAAAGAATCCGGATCATCAGGGTGCCATGAACACCATGCCTTTTAGGATGTATTGATGTACTTCAAGGTTTCCATGCGTCATTTCCTTCAAGCGCTTTTGAACTTGAAACAAAGGCTAAGGGTGCCATGAATGCCATGCCCTTCAGGATGTACTGATGTACTCCAAGGGTGTCATGCATCATTCCCTTCAAGTACTTTTGACCTTGAGCATTGGGAATATGACACGACTGACATAGATCCTATTACTCGTGTAGTTTCCCCTATCATGAGACTATTGGACGTTGAGGAATAAGACATTTGCCTTACTATGCACCCCTCAATATGCCTCGTGAGTGTTTGAGACCCATTCTACCCTCACGACATCGTGCAACCCTCTGAGCAAGAGTGTCCCTAACTCTTCAACTCTGGCCACGGCATGAGTTCCAATGAATGGAATCAGGGACATTGTTCCACTCCTCCCTTTATGCTAGTTTGATTATGTATAGCCTCGCTACTCATTTTGTGAGTCAGATCGACAAGCATGATTCCTGTGCCTACATCCACTACACAAGTCTTTGTCATTAATGTCCATAACCAATTTAAATCATTTATAAAAAAAAATCCATCTATACATTTACTCTTTGACTCAGTCCGGAGTCTCAGGGTCTTTGTTGACAATACCCGCATCAACTAATCATTAAGCTTCTTGTACACTCAGGGACTCATTAGTAATATATGTACAATCATGATCATTCATAAATCTTATTCAACAAGATATAATTCATACTTAATCAAATTCACATTTTGACATTTTAAGAAATTCACAATAAATCTAGCATTCATCAAAGTATTAATTAACTGGGTCGTTTGCGAGAAAGTGCCCTCAAAGAATAAATTTTATCATCTAAAAATAGTCAAGTGAAACATGGCATTACACCTTCACAACGCTAATTTTTTTAGAGTCCACCTTAATTCCCTCACGAGATACATTTGACCCAAATATTCCAATTCCTAAATCCCAAGAGCACAATTTGAAGGATTTGCATATAGTTATTGTTCCTCCAATAGTTTTAAGACCATGTCAACATGTTGTACATGCTCTTCCCAAGATTTGTTGTAAATTAGTATATTACAAAAAAACACCAACATAAATTTTATAAGGGTGGGCTTGAAAATATGACTCATTTAGGTTTGAAATATTGAAGGTGTATTAGTAAGGCCAAAAGGCATCACCAAAAACTCATAATGACCCTTCATGTGTTCTAAAATCTATTTTGGGGATGTCTTCATTCCTCATTCTATTTTGATGATATTGTAGACAAAGATCCAACATATTAAAGACAATTTCTCCTTGCAATGCATCTAATAATCCGTTAGTTATATGAATATAAACTTATCTTTAATGCTGATCTTGTTGATATCTCTATAATTAGGACACATACACCATGAATAATATTTTTTGTAACCATCACCAGATATGAAGATAAGACACTTTGGCTAGTTTGAATGATTCCAACCTCTATCATTTCTTAACCATCATTTAGTCTGACTATTCTAGGCATAAGGGTATCTATAGAGTCGAATGTTAGGAGGAAGGATCCCTGAGATTGGTTGAATAGCATGATTGTGCTCTCAAGCAAGAGGAAGGCCTTTGGGTATCTCAACAAATACCTTGAATTGATGATTGATAACTCTTTGGAGGTCCAAGGGAACACAAGGTTTAGATGTTAGAGCATCTAGTGAGCACAATTACACAATTATTCACGGTTGTCACTTTATTAAACCAATTTTTTCATGTTGTTATAGATTATCACTTTATATGTATTTCCTCAGATACCTTTGAGCTCAATTTCCTTTCTTTTCAAGGAAAATCTCATGAAATGTTACTAAAAATTAAAAACTATGGTTGCCAATGGTTGTAACCACTAGACCCCTAATACCACATCAACACCACCCTTTTGAATTGTAATAATTATACTACCCAAGAAATAATCCCTCATAGTGATCTTAAAACTATGGCACTTACCTAAACAATTTATGATACCTCCACTTGCAACTATTACTTGAAATTTTAGCATTGGACGTATAAATCAATTAAGAAGTTCATCTATTTTGTAGTTAATTAAGCTTTGTAATACTAGCATTAATCAATGATGTTACCCTGTTTTCTTGATATATCCTTCTATATTGATATTTTGAGGAGTGCAAATGCCAATCAAAGCATGACAATATATAGTTGAAGTAGTCTATTATGTTTCTGGATCTTGAGAAGGTTCCAACTCTTGTTCTTCTTCCTCTTCACAATCGATGTAGAATAATTTCTTCTCACCATATGTATGCCCCTTATTGTACTTGATGTCACAATTAAGACATAGTCCATTTTCTTTTGTTCATTCAAATTATTCCGAGGTGTCAACTTTGTGGGTTGACAGAGGGTAAGAGTGGGAACATTACACTATCTATAGGTGCTAATGACAACCTTCAAGTAGCCACATTTTCATTTTCAACTCTCTTTTCCAAAATTAAATCCTTATATAAGGATTTAGGTTCCAAGAGATGCACTTTATGTTGAATTCTCTCCTTTAAAGTTCCCATGACGAGATCCAAAAAATTATCATCCAAAATTATGTTCTTCTCTCTAAGGCTCAAAATTTGGAATTGTTGTATGTGTTTTGTAACCATGCACCTTTGCCTAAGATTTATCAATTGGATAAAGAAGGTTTTGCTCATAATATCCCCATAATGCGTTATCAATTCATTCATAAAAACATCCCAAGGACAATTAAGTCCTTTTCGTAGTCAGAAAGCCATTTGTACCACACAAATTGATCAAGCTCTAAGCATAAGGATGAAATAGTTACATTTGTAGAGTTGGAACTTCGAGTATATCAAAGAATTGCTCCATCTAGAATATCCATGTAATGGGATCATGTAACAACCCTCCTTCCCAGGAGGGTGTTATCTAACTAAACACATACACATTTTTTTCTTCTAAGTACATAATAATAAATCTCAGTTCTAATCAAATCAATCTCTAGAATAGAATGTAAGATAATGCAATCTACATGACCATTTTTCACTACTAACATTACATTCATATTAGCAACAAACTCTTAATGCAATAACAATAATAGAGGAAATAAAACACATTAAGTACCTATGGTTCCCTCACTTTGTTGAAGATTATCCACTAGTCCAACCTAGTACTTCGTGGCCACAACACTGACCAGGGGGAAATCACACCCAAGGGTCAATTGTCCACCCAACCAATGCAGTCACTTGAATTAAATGCTATCTCCCGAGTAGGGATCAATCTCAATGAGGTAAGGAATATGTAAGTAAAAATCACTTAAGAGCTATCTTGCTTGAACTCATAGAAAACATCTAATGATCATGCATCCAATTGATTAACCATGGTGTGGTGGAGAGGCTCCTAGTCTTACATTACTCTTAAAAACACCTCAAGGATTGGTGGGAAGGGATATTACTACCACTCAAAGACACTAATGCATACTCTCGGATGGTCAAGTAGCATACTCCACAATGGAATCCCAAGGGTCCAAAATAACAATTTCCATGCATAAATGACCATTAGTATCCTTAGTTGGTTAGGTACACTTCTATCCTCAAATAAAATTAAACCAAATTAGAGTAATAATCAATCTACTCACCAATATCAACATAGATTTCTTACTCAAGTTAAATCTCACAACATCTCCTCCTAATCCAATCCTCTTCTCAAGGTAGGTAGATCTTTTCTAATCTCTCTCAAGTGTAGTAGCTCTCCTAAGATTGGCTCTTATCCTTACCTCCCCCCTACCAAATATCATATGGGGAGAAATTAAGCTTATGAGTGAAATTACAAGTGTCAAGGAGTGGTTAAAAGTAAACTGCAACTCATTCCCCTTGGGAATTTTAACCCCAACTAACTTCAATAGGCATCTTTTAAGTCATTTTCCTTTCCCAAGGATTCCTATGTACTACGAAAATCTGGTCATCCTCATTGAACATGAGCTCATGAGCTCATCTCCCTTTACATGCGCTCATTTCCCTTTAGAGGCAATGTGCCTGAGACAGATAGAAATAAACACAAATAAAATAAGCTAGCTAGAAATAGCAAGTGGTGAAACCAAGAGGTAATTGGAACCAAACTTAGTCATAAGATTCAATAATGGATGTTTTCATTGGAAAAGTTAAACACTTGGGAAGAGAAGGTTTGTTTGGTCTTTGAGATTCTTCTCCACCATCATGAAGAGGTAATCGGAACCAAACTTAGTCATAAGATTCAATAATGAATGTTTTCATTGGCAAAGTTAAACACTTGGGAATAGAAGGTTTGTTTGGTCTTTGAGATTCTTCCCCACCATCATGATGTATAAAAAATAGAGAAGTTATTAGAAATATCCCTTGCCACTGAATGGAACTGTATAATATGTTTGCCCTTGACTTTATATTCAGCCAACATCTATTTAGAAATAAGTTCAAAGTTTGTAAACGTGACAATTTCATTGACCCCATATGTCTTTGTTTTGTATAGGATTTCTATGAGCGCATGATAATATGCATCATTGTTTGTAGTTTCTTTCTTGTTCAAGAGCCCCATTGTTTATTAAACATCTCGATCTCCATGGTCAACAAGATAAAGGCAATTGCAACCTTTCCTAGGTTTCTAGTAAAAGTTGTCCCTACATAAAAGAACTATAATGTCATCATTTTGTATTTGTGAAGAACTAGCAAAAAATAGTTACCCCTTTTTCAATATTGGTTGACTAGGTACCTCATAGACGTAAACCATCAACTATTCTTTACACATCTCCCTAATATTGAGGCATGCATACACCACACTCTAACATACCAAAGAGATTAGTTAAATCTATCATAAATATCATCCATTTGTTGTCTCTTGAATGAATCCAAATAGGGTTGGTATATTAGAGAGTAGATTTAACTATTCTCAAAATAGATTTAGAATGAAAAAAAAAAAGTTTAAACCAATTTTTAAAACCTGTACCTAGATAGAAATGTTGATAACCTCTCATTGTCTTTTACACAATCACTTTTACTCTTCAAAATGAATTTTTTTTCCAGTAATTTACCATTTATTCAAATGAAATGCAAAGTATTTCTTACAAAACACTCTCATTTTAGAAGCCTTTTTTTTCATTCATAAACATGTTTTTGACCAGTTTTTTTTAGATTCCTGTACCTATACAATAACCAATATTTTGACCTTCATTCTTACTTGTATAATAACTTAAAAAAATCTTAACTTACAAAAAAATATTAATATAATATGTTCGAATATATTTCATACTCTAAAATGGTCAAAATGATGATAAAGTTTCTACCTAAACAAGTGAATAAAGAACATCCATAGAAAAGAAAAAGGACTCATGTTGCAGTGGAAAAAACTTAAAAAAAATACACTTAAAACCTTAAGGTAGGTTTTAAGATCTCAATTTGACATTGCATTAATGAATCTGTATATCTCATTTTGACATTGTATTAATGAATCTGTATATCTCCTTTTAAATGACTTAACTATCTCTCATGCTGTAGGAAATTGACTCTTTTAGGAAACTTATTAACCACAATGATAAAAGACACATATTGGTGGCCTGGAGTTTAGTTTATTAAATAAATGAAACCCATGCATAAGAAAAATAATTGATATCAGTTATTGTTATTGGGCATATCACCAGGACTTTAAAGCAAATAAATTTTGTATTCAGTTAAAAAACATTAATATTTTTTTTTTTTAAATATAATTGTGAATTTTTCATGTCTTTCTTTGGTTTTTACATTGTATTAACTAATATGTTAATTTATGTTAATGGTGGATGAATTGTGCTGAAATTTGAATTTTTTTATGTGGATAAATGTTTTTGATTAATCAGTAAAATGTTGTAAATCTGAATTTTGAATTAATGTAATATAAATACTCATTTCAATATAATGAAATAAAGATATAAAACATACACTTCTAAGTTTATGAATTAATCATGAAATAATCCTCCAATTTTTCTTAAATACCTTGTTAAAAAAATTACAATCTCTTAAATTTAATATTAAAACTCTAACAACTTATTATCCATATACAAATTTCCATTAAAAATATTCATGATAGAAAATTTGAATTTATAGTAACTTTAATGGGAAGAATTGTTCTCTATTTAGTTTTTGGAGATAGTTGTTGCTAAGGCCACTTTGTTTTGAGTGATGAAAGGTGGAAAAGAAACCTCCAATTTTTCTTAAATACCTTGTTAAAAAAATTACAATCTCTTAAATTTAATATTAAAACTCTAACAACTTATTATCCATATACAAATTTCCATTAAAAATATTCATGATAGAAAATTTGAATTTATAGTAACTTTAATGGGAAGAATTGTTCTCTATTTAGTTTTTGGAGATAGTTGTTGCTAAGGCCACTTTGTTTTGAGTGATGAAAGGTGGAAAAGAAACCGTTTCATTACATTTTTTTAAGTAAATAAAACAATATATATTAAATTGGGTATGAAAATTTTAACATGAAATATGATAAAAATAAAGAATGTTAATGGGAAATGATTAATATTAAACATGCAATAGAATTTGAGTAATGTTACTTACAATTATTTGTTCTTGATGATGAGTGAAGTGTCCACTTGAAATATTAAATGTTTTAAAAAGTTTGTCTCTTATTATACAAACTCAAATTATCTATAAATCAACATACGTGAGTAGCCCATTAATAACTTTGTAAACTTTAAGCCTCCAAAAATTTCACTCAATTATTTATGTAATTAAAATACATATTACTATTATTAATAACATTAATAATACAGATGCATTTATATAATTAAAATACATATTACTATTATTAACAAGTGTTGTGTGGCAGCATAGTCCCTGCCAAGCAAGTTAGAAGGTAAATTGTGGAAAATGAGGTCGAATTGTAAATGATGAAAGTGTTTGGTGCAAAATGTATATCACGAAAGTGTTGTGTGCAACATGTATATCACATAACATGGGGCATAAAATTTTGTTAGTGCTAAGGTGCGACCCTGCGGAGAGATAATTGGCTAAGTGTTGAAAGGCACTGCAGTTAGTCGGCCTCATGATGTGACAATATAGGACCAATCGACGAGTTTGAAAAAAGTGAGGTTCAAGTTTAAGTATATTTATTTAAATTGTATTTATATTAATGTATCGTAATAGATAATCTGTCGTCCAAATGTAGACCATGTTCCAATATGTGGACGAATTGTAGACCACGAAAGTTTTTGGTGCAAGATGTATACAACGAAACTGTAGATGGCACAAGTTTTGGGTGCAAGATCTATAATAGCGCCAACCTGGGGGTCAGTCGGGCTCTTGTAACTCGTCGTTGAATACATTTTTTTGGTTGTTAATGGCAATAAGCGAACCTATGCACTGAGTTGTCATGAGTAGAAGTAGAATATATATACAATTTGATAGGTGAGGCCTTACGTCTCCTCGGGAGCCGATGTCACTCTATTTTGAAGCCCGTCCGATCGTTTTCCCCCTCTACTTTCTCTTTCTCGTCACTTAGCCGTTTTTCCGAAAAATGTCCCAATGCGTGCGTTGGCGAGCAGACTGGTTCACATTTGCGCTCGTGCTTTTATGTCGTGACTCTGACAGATAGGTAGGCTCTATAACCGAGGTCCAAGTAGGTTAGAAGGTAAATTGTGGAAAATGATGGAAGTGTTTGGTGCAAAATGTATATCATGGAAGTGTTGTGTGCAACATGTATATCACGAAACATGGGGCATAAAATTTTGTTAGCGCTAAAGTGCAACCTCGAGGAGAGATAATTGAATAAGTGTTGAAAGGAACTATGGTTGGTCGGCCTCATGATGTGACGATATAGGACCAATCGACGAGTTCGAAAAAAGTCAGGTTCAAGTTTAAGTATATTTATTTAAATTGTATTTATATTAATGTATCGTAATAGATAATCTATGGTCCAAATGTAGACCATGTTCTAATATGTGGACGAATTGTAGACCATGAAATTTTTTGGTGCAAGATGTATACAACAAAACTGTAGATGACGCAAGTTTTGGGTGCAAGATCTATAATAGCGCCAACCTAGGGGTCGTTCGGGCTCTCATAAATCGCTGTTGAATATGTTTTTTTGGTTGTTAATGGCAATAAGCGAACCTATGCACTAAGTTGTCACGAGTAGAAGCATACTATATATATAATTTGACAGGCGGGGACTTACATCTCCTCAGGATCCCTTGTCACTCTATTTTAAAGCTCGTTCGACCGTTTTTCCCCTTTACTCTCTCTTTCTCGTTATTTAGCCGTTTTTTCGAAGATGTCCCAATGTGCGCGTTGGGGGACGGATCGGTTCACATTTGCGCTCGTGTTTTTATATCGTGACTTCGACCGATAGGCAGGCTCTATAATTGGGGTTGAATTGTATATGACACAAGTGTTTGGTGAAAAATGTATATCACAGAAGTGTGGTGTGCAACATGTATATCACGTAACAGGGGGCATAAGAAAGTGATAGTGTGAAGTCGTGGCGAATTGTAGAGTACAAAAGTTCTGGGTGGAAGATGTATATCGCGCACCTGTAGATGACGAAAGTTTTGGGTGCAATATTTATAATAGTGCCAACTCGGGGGTTGGTCCGACTCCCGTAAATTGTTGTTGAATATGTATATCACGGAACAGGGGGCATAAAAATTTGATAGCGCTAAGTTGCAACCCAGTGTTGAAAGGAACTGCGGTCGGTGGGGCTCATGATGTGACGCAAGTTTTGGGTGCAAGATCTATAATAGCGCCAACGAGGGGATCGTTTGGGTTCCCGTAAATTGCTGTTGAATACGTTTTTTGGTTGTTAATGTCAATAAGTGAACCTGTGCACTGAGTTGTCACCAATAAAAGTAGAATGAATTTGAATTGAAGATGGCATGAATACCCTCTTCGTGTTACACATTTTGCACTGAAATGGGGTCGAATTGTAAATGACGGAAGTGTTTGGTGCAAAATGTATATCACGGAAGTGTTGTGTGCAAAACGTATATCATAGAACAGGGGGCATAAAAATTCGATAGCGCTAAGTCGCGACCCTACGGAGAGATAATTGGATAAGTGTTGAAAGGAACCGCGATCGGTGGGTCTCATGATGTGACGATATAAAAGTCAGGTTTGAGTTTAAATATATTTATTTAAATTGTATTTATATTAATGTATCTTAATAGATTATTTGTGGGCAAAATACAAACTATGTTCCAATATGTGGACGAATTGTAGACCAGGGAAGTTTTGGGTGCAAGATGTATATGGCACAGGTTTTGGGTGCAAGATTATCTGTAACCAGTAAAAGAAGAATGAAGTTGAATTGAAGATCACATGAAAACCCTCTCCGTGTTACACATTTTTCACTGAAATGGGGTCGAATTGTAAATGACAGAAGTGTTTGGTGCAAAATGTATATCACAGAAGTGTTGTGTGCAAAATGTATATCACGGAACAGGGGGCATAAAAATTCGATAGCACTAAGTCGCGACCCCGTGGAGAGATAATTGGCCAAGTGTTGAAAGGAATTGCGGTCAGTGGGGCTCATGATTTGATGATATAGGACCAATCAACAAGTTTGAAAAAAGTCAGGTTCAAGTTTAAATATATTTATTTAAATTGTATTCATATTAATGTATATTAATAGATTATTTGTGGGTGAAATGCAAACCATGTTCCAATATGTGGATGGATTGTAGACCACGTAAGTTTTGGGTGCAAGATGTATACGACATAACTGTAGATGACACAAGTTTTGGGTGTAAGATCTATAATAGCACCAACCCGGGGGTCATGCTCCTGTAAATCGCTGTCGAATACGTTTTTTGGTTGTTAATGCCAATAAGTGAACCTGTGCACTCATTTTTCACGAGTAGTAGCAGAATATATATACAATTTGACAGGCAGGTCCTTACGTCTTCTTGAGAACCCTTGTCACCCTATTTTGAATCCCGTACGACCGTTTTTCCACTGTACTCTCTCTTTCTCGTTACTTGGCCCTTTTTTTTAAAATGTCCCAATGCGCGCGTTGGCGAACGCACCGGTTCACATTTGTGCTCGTTCTTTTATATCGTGACTTCGACCGACCGCTAACCATTCGATGCCTAGCCACTTTTCAAATCGATGATTCCTGGATAGGCGGGCTCTATAACCAGGGTCAAATTGTATATGACGCAAGTGTTTGGTGCAAAATGTGTATGATGGAATTGTGGTGTGCAACATGTATATCACGAAACATGGGGCATACGAAATCAATAGCATGAAGTTGCGACGAATTGTAGAGTACGAAAGTTCTGGGTGTAAGATGTATATCGTGCACTTGTAGATGACGAAAGTTTTGGGTGCAAGATTTATAATAGCGCCAACCCGGGGGTCGGTCGGACTCTCATAAGTTGTTGTTGAATACGTATATCAAGGAACAGGGGGCATAGAATTTTGATAGCGCTAAGTCGCGACCCCGCAGAGAGATAATTGGCTAAGTGTTGAAAGGAACTGCGGTCGGTCGGGCTGATGATGTGACGATATAGGACCAATAAACAAGTTTAAAAAAAGTCAGGTTTAAGTTTAAATATATTTATTTAAATTGTATTTATATTAATGTATCTTAATATATTATTTGTGGTCGAAATGCAAACTATGTTTCAATATGTGGACAAATTGTAGACCACTAAAGTTTTGGGTGCAAGATCTATAATAGTGCCAACCCAAGGGTCGGTTGGGCTCCCGTAAATTGTTGTTGAATAGGTTTTTTGGTTGTTACTATCAATAAGAGAACTTGTGCATTGAGTTGTCACCAGTAAAAGAAAAATGAATTTGAATTGAAGATGGCATGAATACCCTCTTCGTGTTACACATTTTGCACCGAAATGTTCTGATATATACAATTTGATAGGCGGGGCCTTACGTCTCCGCGGGAACCCTTGTCACCCTATTTTGAAGCCTATCCAACTGCTTTCCACAGTTGAAACATACAGAAAAGATATTGCTAAGAAATGGATTACCAATTGCAGATTTGAATATATCAGACGTTCTTTTCCTTCTTCTATATTCAACAAAATTCCCGTTTGTTTTTCCACTCTACTCTCTCTTTCTCGTTACTTAGCCGTTTTTCTGAAAATGTCCCAATGCACGTTGGCGGACGCACCCATTCAGATTGCGCTCGTGATTTTATACCGTGACTCCGACCGACCGCTAGCCATTCGATGCCTAGCCACTTTTCAGATTGTGGATTCCTGGGTAGGCGGGTTCTATAACCGGGGTTGAATTGTAAATGATGCAAAATTTATATCACGAAAGTGTTGTGTGCAACATGTATATCACAAAACAAGGGGGGCATAAGAAATCAATAGCGCTAAGTCGTGCAAAGTTGTGCACTGAGTTGTCACTTGTGAACGCATAATGAGTTTGAATTGAGGATGGCAAGAACACCCTCTTCGTGTTACACATTTTGCACTGAAATGTTATGATGTATACAATTTGACAGTCGGGGCCTTACGTGTCCTGGAAAACCCTTGCCACCCTATTTTGAAGCCCGTTCGACCGCTTTCCACGGATATTTCTATGCCCGCCACCTTCGTACTTCTTTGCAAGTATATGCAATAAGTATATAACTTCTCCAGAAATATGCAGAAAATATCTTGCGAGCAAATCAAATATCTATCATAGATGTGAATATATTATTTTTATCTTTTAACACAAAATTGTTGGGTGCAACATGTATATGACGAAAGTGTTGGGTGCAAGATGTATATAACAGAACACGCGAGATAAGAATGCAATAGAGCTAAGTTGGGACGCCGCGATGAGATATTTGGCCAAGTGTTGAAAGGGACGGTCGTCGGTCGGGTTCCTGATGTGAAGATATAGATGCAAATGAGGATTTGATAGTCCGCTAACCGATCAACCCACAGACAATCCAGAAGCACGAGAAATTCAGGTTCAAGTTTAAAGGGATTTTTTTTATGTTTATTTAAAATGTATCCATATTAATGTATCTTACTAGATTATAAATACGTTATTTTCTTGTTAATGCGAATAAGCAAAGTTGTGCACTGAGTTATCACTAGTGAAAGCAAAATGGGTTTGAATTGATGATGGTAGGAACACCTTCGTGTTACACATTTTGTAATGAAATGTTCCGATATATACAATTTGATAGTTGGGGCCTTACGTCTTGTCGGGAACCCTTGCCACCCTATTTCGGAGCCCGTCTAACCACTTTCCATGGGTATTTTCGTGCTCGCCACCTTCACACTCCTTTCCAAGTATATGCTATAAGTATATAACTTCTCCAGAAACATGCAGATAAAGATCTTGTGAGAAAATGGGATATCTATCACAAATGATAATATATTAACCCTTCTTTTCCGTCTTCTATACTTATCTTTTATCATAGAATTGTTGGGTGCAAAATGTATATGACAGAAGTGTTGTGTGCAATATGTATATAACAGAACACACATGATAAGAATGAGATAGCGCTAAGTTGGGATGTCACGGTGAGATATTTGGCCAAGTGTTGAAAGGGATGGTCGTCGGTCAAGTTCCTGATGTGAAGATATAAATGGAAATGAGGATTTGACAGTCCACTAACCGATCAACCCACGGACAATCCAAGAGCTCGAGAAAGTTAGGTTCAAGTTTGACGGGATTTTGTTTATGCTTATTTAAAATGTATCCATATTAATGTATCTTACTAGATTATTTTTGGTCTAAATGTAAACCATGTTTGAATTTGAATGGTGTTTTGGGCTCGAATTTGTTTTCTCAAACCTACAAGGAACAAAGAAAAAAATACATGATTTTACATTTTGTATATTGAAGAATATATAACTTCTCCAGAAACATGGATAAAATATCTTGCGAGAAAATGGGATATCTATCACAGATGTCAATATATTAACCGTTATTTTCCGTCTTCTATACTTATCTTTTATCACAGAATTGTTGGGTGAAAAATGTATATGATGAAAGTCTTGGGTGCAAGATGTATATAACGGAACATGTGGGATAAGAATGTGATAGCACTAAGTTGGGACGCCACGGTGAGATATTTGGCCAAGTGTTGAAAGGGACGGTCCTCAATCAGGTTTCTGATGTGAAGATATAGATGGAAATGAGGATTTGACAGTCCATTAACCGATCAACCCACGGACAATCCATGAGCTCAAGAAAGTCAAGTTCAAGTTTAAAGGGATTTTGTTTATGTTTATTTAAAATGTATCCATATTAATGTATCTTACTAGATTATTTTTTATCCAAATGTAAACCATGTTCGAATTTGAATGGTGTTTTGGGCTCGATTGTTTTTGCTCAAACGTACAAGGAACAAAGGAAAAAATACATTTGAGCTTGATGTTAGATAAACTGGGCCACAAAATACATTTGAGAATATTGCCCAAAAAATTTGTCTTCGAATTTGCAAAAAAAACTATAGTTCAGTACATATTCTGTGAAATAAAAATGTGTTTGCCATAATGAATCCAATTGGGACTGTCGCGGACTACAAAGAAAAGATGTACAAGAATGAATTTTGTAGAAAGAAGAAAGTCGACGATGGAAAACAACAAAACATGGAAAGAAGAAAGAGAAAATTGTCAGATCTGGATTAAAGCTTTGTTAGAATAAGTGGATGAAGACAGAAGAATGTAATCAATATCAACTTACTATGATGGTGTCCCATGCCTTGTCATTTCTTCGCTGATGTCCTTTTATGGCTTTCCTCAGCTTTGACCTTCATTGGTAATATGGTCGACAACCTTTTTCAACCATTCTTCAATGTAGTTCCTCACGGGCACCACGTTCATTTCATGTCGGATTTTTATATTGAAGAGTTCACTTTCCAAGTCCCTTAGATCAATAGACAAGTTGTGCAATTCTTCTTGAATATTTTTGTTTCTAATTGCATAACCGACTAGGCAAGTTTTCACGTCATCTTCACCATGTTCAAGAATGCCATAGAAATTTTCAAATGATATTCTTTTATAGATATGAACTTGATCATCAAATGCTTGCTTGGTTAAAAACAATGAGTTTAATATCAATTTTGGGTCCTGGACTTCATTGGTGCTGCCAACTAGATCTATCTCAGTTAGCTTCTTGAATAGTTTGTCTCTTTTAGATATGGTCTGGCTACATTCTTGAACAATACCAATCAGGTTCTTTACCTTTTCTTTCTAGCATGCGTTTAGCTAGTCTATTCGATCTAGGGAAGGGAGATCCTCTTGTCTTCTTTTGGATTCTGTCATACCATTAACTTCAACACCAAATGGTAAAACTGCATCGAGATAAAAAAAAACCATGCTTGTTCTTGAGATCTGCTTGCAGATACTCATGAAAAGCATGTGCTCTTGTTCCAAAATAGACCATATTCTTTGACATCTCCTAGGCTTCTGTTATTAATTTGATTCATTTTTTTTATATTCTTTTTGTTAGTAATAATTCTAGTCATGGGTTCGAGAAGCTTTCGGTCCCGCTAGTCGCACAAATGCTCAAGCGTAGCTCGGAGAATTTTTGTTAGCAAAGGGGGCAAAGTTTTGACATTGGCAGCCGAGATCCGTCCACGAAGCAGATCAGCGGTTATCGGGATCTCGGGGTTGTAAATCCACCCGACATTTAACAGTAAAGGGGTCCTTTCTATGGGAGGACGATTATAAGTCATCCGATCCAGGGGCGCGTGTCGCAAGGGCTGGCCATCTCGACGTTTCGCCCGTCGT
>JASDQU010206206.1:17842-28593 GCA_032191745.1 Picea mariana
AACATGGTTCTTCACACAATTCTTTCATCAATTCTCCATTCAATCTTGCTTAACCTCTTCCTTGAGAAACCCTTCATTATATAGGAGAAGGAGAGATGGTTAAATGGATGAGGATGATCCCACTAAATCTAAGAAGTCAGTAGGATGCAAACCATGTGAATGCCAACTCATTTTCTAGAAGATACTCTTCTAGAACCTTCTTAACTTCCTCTTCCTTTCAACCTTCAAAATAGGTTCGCACCCTACCTATAGAGCAGACTGTGAACACCTCACAGGCTAGGTATAGGGTTGCCTACGAGAATCAAGATTCTCACACCCTACAACATAGTCAACCTGCGAACTCATCTTAAAAATATGTTATGTGGAAGAATCTAACAGTCACTTTTCTCAGGAAAAAATTCCTTATGAGAGCCTGAACACATAACTGTAGAGACATCACTAGAGTGACCAAAATAATGTATAATAGAATGCCCCCCAAAGTATGAGGATGGAACTCGTGACAGCCGAAATACTTTGTAAAATGTGTGTGTGTCAGAAACAAGGATTACACCTAATCAGAAACATGCAAACAATCAAGCATCTGTAGAATATAATACCAGTTTTGAGGTAGGCATTCCCATGCTCAAACCACAAATGAATGAAATCATAAATGTAGGCCATGGCCACCAATCATACACTATGGATCCATGTCACCAAAATACCACATAGCCACCAAGAATACACTGTGGATCTATGTGTTTAGAAGACGCAGATTAGGACATAGCCACATGACATACAAAGTGGATCCATGTGTCAATACAAATCATAAATACTCCAGTGCAGACTGGGCCAAAAGATAAGACCCAGAGTCTTCAATCCCATTGTCTGAAAAGTACAAATCTAACCATGTGATTACATGTGTCGAAGTTGAACATGGTAGAAACCACTCGATTACCATTTATTGATGAAAACTGTTAACAAGTGCAAGGGAAATCACCATTGATGTCAATGACTCCCAAGGTACCTAAGTACAATTCGACCAAATGTGAATAAATGAGTTGAAGTCAAACATTCAGCAGAATCTCTCGATCACGGACCAATGATGTGAATCCACTGTCAAAAGTGAAGATACCTTCCATTAAGGCATGAAAGTTCTAAGGTACTAAATGATTTCTAATTCTTATTCCTGGATAATGAGTTGGAGTTGACGGAAAAAGACTCGTCACAGGAGGGCCTTGATGTATCCCCCACAATGACACGGAATAAGTAATAGATTTTGAGGGCAAGTCAAAGTATGAATATGGTTTGAAACAGACATAAGGAAGGCCAACATGGTAAGAATGGACAACTGCAGATGACCGACTCAATGGAGGTCTTGTTTGGACTGCTCTTGAACATATGAACGACACGAGAATGGTCTTGGCAACATTGACTCAAAGACGACCCAAGATATGACCTTGTAGTAAGTCAAATGAGAGACAAATGGATTTCCCAACCTGGATTCAAATGATGAATAGGGAGTGTCATGTTCAAGAGTGACACTTACTGCCACTAATACAAATACCGAAACATATCCCTTTCCCAAAATTTCCCCCACCATTTTTGGCGAGTACCTCTTTATTTTTACACAAGATTGAGGAGGATAACATATGCTTGTTGATGTAAGCTCATCCTTCAGACGAGTCCCTCAGATTATGTTTAATGAACCCTAAGAAGGAGTGGTTCGGTCCTGTAAGGGCCTTTCAATGTTTGTTTAACAAGTCCAAAGATAGAAAACTCAGGCATTTTTCATGTTTTGAGAGTCTGAAAAACACTTAAAGAGAAACTCTCCCAGTTCCTTTTTTCGTAAATTAGTTTGATGAGACCGAAAAAGTGATAAACTATCGCCCATCGAATGTTTTCTTCAAATAATTTTATGTGCGTGAAAAGAACAAGATCGCTCGACAATATTTTCGTATTATGGAGTGTGAAAAGAGCTTAAAGAATACTCCCTTGTTTTCGTTGTTTTCGTGTTACCATAACGAGTACGAAAAGATGACAAAAGTATACTCAGTTACGTTCTCATGTATTTTTTAGCATGAGAACGAATGAAGACTGAGCTCGAGGTTTTCCTTACAAAACCCTAAAAGGTACTTGTTCATGTGAAGAATATAAAAAAGAGAAAAAAATGCCCATATACTGTTGTTTTGACTTCTAGCAGCTATCTGCAAAAAACCATACTCACAAAACCATTAGGATATTAGGTTTTTAGACAAAAAGTAATAAAAATAATCTAAAAATCAACAAAAAATAGTAAAAAGGTGAATAAATATGGGTAAAAAGGGATTTTCACCATTTCATTGTTACTTTGCCAAAAACTTGTCCAACACACCTCCCTTTTTTTCAAATTTCATTGGTCGATCATGGGAGCTACAAGTGATCACTTAGCAAACGGTGCCGGCCAACGAGGTAATCTCTTGATTTTTCAACTTTTCCATGGTTTACTTTTGATTTTTATTGGCAATTTTAGAGTTTTGAGTCCATTTTAGGGTCGGTAGGTGTGATCAAGCATTCTCGTAGGTGGGCCATTCGGGGCCTGCAAGAATCTAATATTTTTGCAGGTGGGCTTCAGTGCACCTGCGAGAATCTTGCACTGTGCAAAAGATTCACCTGTGAGGGTCAAAAAATAGTTTTTTTGTGTGTGGTTTTGCTCAATAAAAATTTGTTCAAGAGGTTAGAATGAGTTGTTGACTTCATTCTAATGACTCCATTGCAGGTATTGATCATCACGATGTTGGAATGGAGGGAAAGGGAACATGAGGAGGATGATACCATTGTCGAAAATGATCCGCATACAGTTGTTGCTCTCCAGGAATGTGGGGTCTTAAAATTTTTTAGGATCCCAGGCATGAGAGCCCAACTCAAGTTGTTAGAGTATATGGTCCACATGTGGGAAGTGGACCAACAGGTATTTCATGTAGGGGTCCACACGCTTTCGCTAGATATTGAAGATATCTATTTTATGACGGGGTTGTCACGACGTGGATCCCATGCGACTTTGACGGGAGGTAGGGGTGGTGGACTTCCTATGAGAGAGTATGTGCGCCGACATTGTGTTCCTGAGGCAGAGAGAAGCAAGGGTAAGGTTTCCATTTGGGGGGTTCAATATTTGAACCTACGGACTATCTTGTTTACTATTGCATGCATGGCTAGAAGTGTGACTCCACACATGGATCTCCAAAGATATTTCCAATACGCAATAGAGTTCACAGAGCCTCGGGTTTTTAACTGGTCCGAGCAATTGACTAAGTGTAGAAGGGGCGACCTAAAGAAGTTCGGGTATAGGTCGATTTTGGTGTCTTTCTTCCTTGAGAGCATCCCATTGCTGCGTCTACAGGTAGATTGGGGTTTATCAGCTCCACAATATCCGAGGATGCTAAGGTGGTGTAACCTCATGGCTCGGCATGTAGCAGGGCCTATAATCAAATATAATGATTCATTTTTTGACTGGTTGAGGCCCCAGATGTTGGTGATCAATGACTATGCATATGTTAGTTTGGATTTTCAAGGAGATCTAAATTTGGTCCTGCCTAAGGATGCTCAGTGGACTTCGGATAGCATAGACATTACTTAACTGTAGTACTACTAGCTGTGAATCGAGTCGTATAACTAGGTGGCGGATACTAAGAGAAATAACATCAATCAACAATTCAATGATGGCACTATATTCTTCGATATTATTGGTCGCACGACCGAGGAAAACACCTCGTAGACTGATGAGTTCATTTGTAGGTGCGTAAATTACCCATGCAATAGAAGCTAAGTTCTGAGTACTAAGACTAGCACCATCAACGAAGCCAATGTGGGGTAGTGAAGACTCTAACATCTGGAAACCAAGTTCAACGCAAGGTAAGTGGTCGAGGGAAGAAACCAAATAACGAAAAAGCACACTAAAGTAACACACAAAAAGTATGATACAATAAAATAAAAGCACTCATGCACAGATCATCTAAGCATAGTACTTCTTTAAGTAAAGCCCATTTCTAGGTTCACTCAAAGGGATACCATCATAGTCCACTAACACATAGGCTCCTTTTTTCAACACATGTCTGACGATATAACGACCTTGCCACATAGCCTCAAATTTTTTGGCTCCTAACAAATCATGATCTTATTCATAAAGGAGAACTAGATCTCCTTTAGAGAACATGCATGGTTTGACATGTTTATCATATTGAGCTTTGATGCGTTCAACAAAGTTCAATGATGAGTTTTAGAGATGGTATCTCACATTCAATCGGCAAGATGGATTCTATACCATAAACTAACTGAAAAGGTGAAAACCCGGTAGCAGACTTGACAGATGTCCAGTAAGCCCACAATGTCGAAAATAACATCGTGTGCCAACTAGTTTTGTGAATACCTATCATTCGTCAAAGCATGGTAATTATGACTTTGTTTATTGCTTCAGCCTAGCCATTGGCCTGTGGGTAATAGGGTGTTGAGTTTTCATGGCGAAGACCCAACTTTTTGGTGAGTTCAAACATCATAAAGTTTCTAAAGTGGCTATCATAATTAGTAATGATAGCTTGAGGAATACCGAACCGAGCAATGGTGTGATTGAATATGAATAGTGTTGCAGTCTTTCCAGTATTTTCGAATGTCGGCATCGCCTCGGCCCATTTCATAAAATAATATATGGCTACAATAATGTATCCATGCCCCCTGGCCGAGTGAGGGTGACATGTCATGAAATCGATACCCCATTTCGCAAAAGGTCCAACGGAGACTACATGGTGTAGAGGAGCAGGGCATGATTGTATTTTATTGTTGTAGGTTTGGCAAGTGTGGAATTTTTGGAAAGCAATAATACAATCATTGAATAAAGAAGGCCAAAAATACCCAGCTCGTAAGATATTTTGGGAAGTAGCATATCTAGACATGTGACCACCACATGCTCCAGAATGGTAGTCATTCAAAGCTTTCTTGGCTTCATCAAATGTGAGGCAGTGTCAAAAAACAGAGTCAATCCCATGACGATAAAGAGTATCATCGACGATAATATACTGATGGGATTGGTAGCATATGTGACGGTGGTCAGTGCTAGACAAATCGGGTCGAAAAGTCTAGTTCTGGAGATATATGATGATATCCCCATACCAAAGGTCATCGGAACTAATAAAAAAAAGGGATTCATCAAGTAATGAATCCTCTGCTACATTTTTTGTCTCAGAACAGGGAAGGTCTCATATCAATTCAGAAAACACCAAGGATTTCTTGGACTTAGCGCGTTCAAATTCTAAGTCAAACTCCTGGAGTATTATGATCCATTTGGAGTATTTTCCCCCTAGTAATTGGCATGCAAGAATGTGTTGCATAGGGTTGCAGTTGGAAATCACAGTAGTCTTGTGTAAAAGGATATAGTGCCGGAAACATTGAACAACTTGAATGGCGGCCAAGGCCAGTTTTTTAGCATGTAAATACTTGGTTTCAGTAGTCATGAGACTCCGACTCAAATAATAAATGACATGTTCGTCATGAGAATTATCCTACTGGACTAGAACCATAGCAATGGTAGAGTCTAAGGCTGTGAGATACATGAAATAATCTCGACTGTAATCGGGTGGGAAAAGTAGTGGGGTATGGGTTAAGGTCAGCTTTAAAGCGTTGAAAGCTTTGTTGGCAGTGGTATCCCATACAAATTTAGAACCTTTCTTGAGCAGTCGAGGAAAACCAAGAGTTAACTCAGCATAGTTTGGGATGAAACGACGTAGAAAGTTTGTCTTCCCTTGCAAGCTTTGTAGCTAGTGAAGTGAGGAATGAGGAGGGAGATTGAGAATCACCTCGACCTTCAAAGGATCTACCCTGATTCCTTGACATGAAATAATAAATCCTAGAAGTCGACCGAATTCTACACAAAAAACACATTTGTGGGGATTCAAGCGTATATGGTAAAACCGACAGTGAAGGAAAATGGCACGGAGGTGTGTTGGATGATCAACACGGCGCATGGAATGAGCTGGTAAGTCATCGATATATGGCTACACAATGTGCTTTATATCATGAAAGGCATAATCCATAGCACGTTAAAAAGTTGCGCCGACATTCTTTAAACCGAAGGGAAGTTTCCGGTAGGCAAAAGTTCCCCAAGGACAAATAAAAGCGATCTTGTGTTGGTCTGTAGGTACGATATTGATTTGATTATATCTGGAGAAACCATCCATCAGAGAGAAGATTTCACTTTTGGCACAATCATCGATGATCTGGTCAACAAAGGGGGTAGGAAAGTTGTCTTTAGGACAAGTTTTATTAATGTCTCTATAATCAATGCATACGTGGATCATACCTTGTTTCTTGTTAACCGAAACAAGATTGGAAACCTAGTCAGTTAGAGCCACAGGGTAAATAAAGCCAGCTTTGAGAAGTTTCTCAACTTCAAGCTTGATAGTGGCCGCTTTATGTGGGTGGATCGGATGAAGTCATTGCCAAACAGGTTTAGCGCCCGGGTATGTATTAATCTCATGTACAACAATGTCGGGGTCAATACCCAACATTTATTTATAGCTCCATGTGAAGACATCACGAAATTCTTAGAAAAGAGACTTGTAGGTGACAACTTCATCATGGGAACACGAAGCTCCGATATGCACATTTTCGACAACTCTAAGTTTTATGGATATGTTGAGGGGGATAGCGGGTGAGATATTACTTAAGTTCCCTTTGTAGAACATATCGTGTGTAGACTCGGGAATGGTAGAAATGGAGACAATGGTCAACAGGGTCGAAATCCATTGGTAACTCTCAATGGTGTGTTGTTCCAGGAAGAGGATGGAATGACGATGTGCATCATCCCAAGGGGTATCTTCCATGGACATAACAAACATAATCATCTCGTCCGTAGGAAAAATGACGCGGAATGGATCCGGGGATAAATCACCAAGAGAGGGTGTAGAAGGGGTTGTCGATTGAATGGCTTGATAAGAGGATTCGACCAGACTCAAAGGCATTTGGTCACCATAACGAAGATGATCGTCGGGGTTGGTTATTATCCAGGGGTCGTAAGACGCAAGGGTTTCTCGAACAAAGGTGGAAATCATATTGATCGAGGTAGCGAACGGATGTGGAATATCGGGTGGTGGAATGGGAAAAGTACCCATCAAAGAGGAATCTTTAAGAAGACCAACACCGACATTCTCATATCTAGGGGGTGTTTTTGAAATGAAAGGTATATTGCTAGTACGTGCATTAGAGTGAAAGAAGGCCAATTGGTCCACCGTAATTACTTTTCCTTGATGTGGGAAACGTACGACATGGAAAAGAGTGGACACAACTACACACATGGAATCGATCCAGCTACGGCCAAGTAGAAGGTTGTAATCGAGAGGAGCATCAAAGACCTCCACTTCAACGTCGACTGTTTTTCCTTCTAACGTAATAGGCAACAAAGGGAGGACATTGTAAGGCTTAAAACTAGATCCATTGAAGGCTTTGAGCATGTTGTGGGATTCAGTTAAAGGAGGAGAGTCAATGGCTTTCCAACAGGTAATAGACATGACACACGTCGAGGCACCCTCATCAATAACGGTTCTACAAATGTTCTTGTCGGAGACAACAACTTGTATTTGGAATGTGAGTTGAGGGGGTAACCTTGGAATGTGATCTTCCAAGTCAAAAATTATTTAATTTGTATTGGTAGGGTCGATTCCACCAATAGCTTTCAACAGTGCCTTCCATTGTATAGGAAAACTCTGAAGGACTTCGAGGGCTGATATCGCGGATGGTGCTTGGGCCAGATCTTCAACAATACTGTAGTTCTGGGAAACATGTGCAAGAGGATTGAAAGAAGATTTTTGGACAACACCCTTTGGGGGAGGGCAAAGAACTGTATCTAGGCTCGGTCATTCGATATGAAGAGGACTGTTGGTAGGTGGAGTCATGGGAGATGGTTGGACCAACGAAGGCGGTATTTCATCAACCTTCTCTTTGGAGGAGGAATAATCTTTGGCTCGAGTGGTAAGTGTGATGTCATTCTTCTTTGAATCACCTGTACACATTAAGAGATAGGATGTAGTGGAGGGGGAAGGTTGGTCATGAATGACCAATTGGGTCTATTGTTGAGAAGGGAAGGGTTGTGACAATACGGTTGGAGTAGGTAGTTTCGACGTCCCTTGAAGGAACTTAGTAACCTCGGCTCATCTTGGACAATCCTTAGTGTAGTGATCATCACCACATATAAGACAAGGGTATTAGGGTTTGCACTTATCCTTATCATCAACATGTTGTGTTTTGGTCTTCTCAGATTGCAGATTATTTTTATCCTCCTTGTTCTTATCCTTCCCTTTTTTGGATTTATTTTTTCCGGCGAGGGTAGATTGAACAGAGTTCACCTTAGAAGTCTTGTCAGTTGGAGGGGTAGGAGACAGAGCATTTTGAACATTAGAAGCAACTGATTTGGGGTTGTTTCTAGAGGCTTGGATTAAATGGGGTTGGGCATGGAAAGTGCCAATCACACCATCAGCTACATGAGAAGCAGCAGGATTAGTTGAAGTAGCAGAAGTAAAAGGACGAGTTGCGTCAGGGAGTAAGTTGTAAAGAGTACCCATTTGTGAGTAAACGAGGTCAAGGTATTGAGCACGATTTATCGCTTGTTATTCTATGACAACTCCACCCATGGAAATATCATGAGCGATGTCATTCACGAATGATTCCGTAACCACTCTGCCAACAACTGATCGAGAATTTTGAGTTTGATGAGACGTCGTCTCCATTGCCACTCATGAATGTGATCAGATATATGAGTGGCTATGGTTTGTTTGAAAGAACTCAAAATTTCAGTTCCCATTTCGTAACGGATCGGTAATTGGTATTGGGTGAGGAAATCCATAGTGAGGGTGTTGAAGTCAGTGAAGAATCCTCATGGTAATTCTATATACCACTTCGCGGCGGAACCTGTGAGAGTTAACTGGAAAAGGCGTAAACGAATAGAGTCATCCATCAAAGAGTTGGATAAACACCAAAGGTGAAAAGTCATTACATGATTGTTCAGGTCCTCTCCTGGTTTACCATCGAATTTAGGGATGTTGGATGGTAGTTTGGTCGGTATTGCAGGCCATTGAGGAGAGTGACAGATCGGATCATTTAAAAGTCTCGACAGATCAAGGAGGTCCAGAGTGGATAAGAAGGGTAACTGTCTATTCATGTGTGGGTACTGGTGACTTTGGGGAGGGAGTCACGTCAGTAGACAAGTAGGACTGTAAGCAGTTGGCATATAATGCGAAGATCTGGGCAGATTCAGTTGTTGGTGTGGAGGCAGATAATTTATAGGGTTGTATTGGTGAGGGATGGTCCCTTGAATAGGGGCGTGGGGTTGAGAATTCGAGCCCTAAATAGGATTGGACTGACCTGGATATGGTTGGCCTATACTAGGGGGTATGAAAGAGCTAACTTGAGGTGGTTGCCTCCCAGTCGAATGAGGGTTTTCTTGGATAAGATGATTCCAATATTGGGCCAAATATGGAGGTATGTTTTGTCCATAGGGTGGGGTAGGTGGGGGTTTCCCTCCAATCAAGGGTTGTGTCTCAATTGGTAGTTTTTCTGCAAAAGGGAATTGGGTTTGGCCTCCTTGGTGAAATTGTCCACCAACAAGAATCTGGTAATGAGGTGTGAAATACTGGATGGTGCCACTAGGGTCGGTTCCTCTGATAGAGGATGGAAGAGGTCCTTTGAAAGGGGGTCGGGGAAGTGTCAGAACGAAACTAGGAACTAGATGGTGCCCAGAAGGAGTGAAAATGCTATGAGTCTTGGATGGGATTTTTGTAGGAGCGTGAATAGAAGCATTCAATGCATGATATCTAGGGGGAAGTGTTGGGGTGAATCTAGGCGAAAGTGTGTGCCAATGGGAGCTTGGATAGCCACCGTAATCCCGGTGTGAGGATGTGTAGTATCTAGGACCATTGTGTAATGGATCATTTGTAAGGGGATAGTCAAGATGTGGTTGGTTGGTGGAGCGTTTGAACCAGGAAAATAATAGGCAGTAGTAAAAGGTATTGCATCTGGATCAGATGTTTTGGGAAGCTCGGGTGTGACAGTGATATCAATGCCTTCTCCTGAGCTAAAGAGATCTCGTCTAAAAATTCCAGTAGTCCAAAAAGGATCTTGACCCTTAGGTCCTGTGAAAGGTCTGGTTGGTAATCCAAAAGACTCAACAACTATTTCTCTGGAAGAATTCACTCAAACAATATGTCTCACAGAGTCGGGAGGAAGTAGGAAGTCCTCTCGAGAATTGGTAATTCAAAACCTTTCTAAAGAGTCAGTTCTTTCCACTTGTGGAGTGGATACGTCTTGGACTTCACTCTGTTGAGGAGAACCCTCTGGTGAGATGGTAGGTAAGGGTTGAGAACCTTCCAGATCTTCTAGAGGTAGGCCTTGCATTCTACGTGAACGACGTGGAGGGTCAATTGTGATCGAGTTAAAATATTACGAAATAAATTCTATGGCCAACTTGGGTAAACAAACAACACGTTCTAGTAAAATCTAGGAATCAAAACCAAGCAAACAAGACCTTCCAATTCCGAAGTCACTAGTTGGTGATGAAATCCAACGTCGCGAAGACAAGACAATAAGGGGCCAGGCTAGGGTGGAAAATTTATGTTGACGACCTCCTTAACAGACTTACACCCTGGTGCAAGATCCCACACATAATCGTGGGTATACCCTCCAAGGAGCCCGAGTGAGTTTGGCCAATGTCGATTCTAGGTACCGTGAAGACTTACCCCTCCACAGTCACCTTGTGT
>JASDQU010206207.1:28789-39063 GCA_032191745.1 Picea mariana
AGCTACAGCTTCCAAATGTAAAGGGGGGGATAAAACTCCAAGAGGAAGATACAATCCTCCAATATAAATAGAGATTTGAACTCTCCATCCTTTCCCCTTCCTTCCACCCAAGAATATATGAGAGATAATAAAACTTTACATTAAATCATCACCATCAACCAATCATCACATAGAACCTGATAATGTTTCCTGAGACTTCTTCAATTTCTAAAATTATTCAATTCTTGGAGTACTCTGATCCTGTAGATAATATTACTCAATGTATTCTCTGAAAATCCTCCAATTTTCACTCCTTGAATCCTCCCCAAAAAGAGGTTATAGAAATAATGGTAGACTTTATTCAATTATGGTTTGTTCAGAAGACCCAACTTGTACAGCATGCCCCACACTCAATATTTAACATCTGATTCTGAAACTCACACACAAGAAACTACAATCTATAATGTTTCCAATGGAAGTGGTCCCACTTTAGTTGGATTCTTTATGAACAAGTTATGATTGTTTTACCCAAAACACTTGTGTATTGACTAGCTTCGGGACATGTCACAAACCCTATCTCCCACATAGTGTATCTCCATAATTATAGTGAATAAAGAGCTTAATATTTTACCAGAGGTACCTTGATATGTTGTCTCAATACCATAGCGATTTCACCATCTGAATCGTTCTAGAAAAAAATTTATAGCAAAAATAGTAAGATGACCTGAAAATAACATACCTTAGAACACATCACCAAAAGACTTCATCCTCCCTTGAAATCCATCCTTCTTTTACTTCTTCTTCCCTCTGAAATTCGACTTGTATAAAATGAATTTATAATGATGTTTATTTATACCATTCATGTCACTTCCTTTTAACATTAGGGCCGACCTGACACTTTCTTATTTTGTAATTATTTTCTGTAATTATCTTCAGGGCCTACATGTACAATTCACTTTGTCATATTCAAAAATTCATTTCTCCTCAACCATGAGGATCCACATGACGTGCCACATACCACTGGAAACAACATGATGTATACTATCCATCCATGGGTGTTGTATCTGCATGTTCATTTTTCTTCATGTCCAAATACCTTCATCAATCTTGTGGTCCAAAACCCATGACTAGGGTTGACATCAATGAAAACAACCAATCTTCCAACAAATACTACCCTGTTGGAAGTTATGATGACTTATATACAAGATGGACCACACTGCGGCAAGAAAGAGACCAAACAGTGCCAGAGTTCACTAATGTCTTCCATACCTTGTGCACCAAGTTGGGTATAAAATATTCTAAGTGACATATGGTTCTCAAGTATCATAGAGATTTGCATAGATACATCCAGACAGAAATGGAGTTTTTTTACATCTCATTCTTGGGCGCAGCCTATCCATATGTCATCAAAATTGAGCAGAAGCTGAAACAAAATACGCGATAGTTTGGGTTTGGGAAAACCTCACAGTAGAAGCAGGGCAAGGGCAGTCCCCACCTGCAGAACAAAGGACGAAGAAAATATGGGAAACCTTAGGACAACCATTCCAAGCCATAAGAAAAGAAGGACAATGGGAAGACAAAGAAAGATATTAGGAAGTGGTGTGACTTCCATAAGAGACCCTGGTGTAACACTGTTGATTTCCACTCAAAGTATTCATTGGTGGCCGAGGTAAAAACCTTTGAATCAGATGTAGGTTCTGACTCCAAGTCAGAACCAGAAAATGGGAGACAAATCATTGACGTGGAACTCAGTTCCACTATTTCTACGACCAAGATCCATCCCGGTAAACCTGATGATCCAGAGGAAGGCGAGCGCCTATTTCATTCACAAATGTGAGTAAAAGGAACTCTGTTGCACTTCATCATTGATAGTGGTATCCAGAAGAACCTCATCTCAGCAGAGGTCATCAAGTGGCTAACCTTGCCAACAACTTCACACCCGCACCCCTACACCATCAGATGGCTCTGTCAAGGAAGTGGTATTCGTGTCAGCCAACAGTGTCGCATGTCGTACAACATCAAGCCATTCAAAAATGAGGTATTGTGTGATTTTTCTCCCCTTGAATTTTGTGATGTTCTTTTGGAAAAACCTTATTTATGGAAACATCATGTTGTATATGAGTCTAGGCCTCGCAATGTTATTATTACTTTGAACATGAAATTGTACAGGATTATCGAGGTAGTTCCACCTAGTGTTATTTCCTTGATCTCTGCCAAGAAATACAAGAAGGTCATTTCTCGAACCGGGAAGTTTGTCTTCTTCATGATTCTCTCTCAGAGTGAGTGAAAGGTTTCAGCCACATCCATGGCATCTACGGCCAACCTCTCCATGCAATATAAGAAAGTGGATAAGGTCATGGAAGAATACAAAGACATATTTTCATCATCTATTGGGGTACCTCTGCACTCTCAGGTCAAGCATCCCATTGATCTGATCCCTGATGCACCGCTACCCAATGGGATAGTATATCATCACTCTCTGCTATAAAATGAGGATATCAAGTGTTAGATCCAAGAACTCCTCAATAAGGGGCACATCCGACCTAGCTCATCACCTTGTGGGTGCCCAATCATGTTGGTGCAAAAGAAATATGGGACTTGGCGACTCTGCATTAATTATCAGGCTCTAAATAAAATCACAGTCAGGAACCAATACCTGATTCCCTGAATCGACGATCTCCTTGATTAGTTCAAGGGGGGAAAATAATTTAGTAATATTAATCTAAATTCTGGCTACCACCATGTCCAAATAGAACAGACATATGTATGGAAAATTGCCTTCAAGTCAAAATAAGATCTTTTTGAATGGTTCGGCATGCACTTTGGTTTGACAAATTCCCCAGCAACTTTCATGAGGATGATGGTTGATATCTTGCAGCATTTCACTAATTATTTTGTGGTGGTGTATCTGGATGACATCCTTGTCTACAACAAAACTTGGGAAGAACACTTGCAGCATATTCAACAGGTTTTGCACACTCTGCGGCAGTACAAGCTATATGCCAACTTGGAAAAATGATCTTTCAGCATGGACAAGGTCTAGTACCTAGGCTACATTATCGATGTGCATGGTGTGCATGTTGATCTAGCCAAGATCCAAGTCATATGTGACTGGCCAACCCCATCCACGCTCACTGAGATTTGGAGCTTCTTAGGCCTTTCCAATTTCTATCGCAGGTTCGTGTTAGGATTCTCCCATATTGCATGGGCCCTCAGCCAAATAACCAGGAGTGGTGGTAAGGAAAAAATTGTGTGGGGCCTGTCCTAACATAAAGTGTTCGATGATATGAATCAATGCTTGTGCTCCACCCTAGTGCATTCATTACCTGACCTGCAACAACCCTTTGAGATTGAGACAGATGCCTCAAAATATATTGTAGGCGCAATCATCACTCAACACATCCACCATGTGTCCTATCATAGTGAGACATTATCATATGTTGTCTGTAAGTAC
Source organism: Picea mariana (assembly GCA_032191745.1). Lineage (NCBI taxonomy): Eukaryota > Viridiplantae > Streptophyta > Pinopsida > Pinales > Pinaceae > Picea > Picea mariana. The sequence continues at coordinate 32,223 of JASDQU010206207.1, forward strand.
CCTAATTAAGACAAAGAAATGTACTCCATTGGGAAATTTTGTCGTTGGTAGAGGAATTACATTCTCGGGAAGGAGAAAGTCATCCACGCTGATCATAAGTCATTTTAGTTCATGTAAACACAAGGTAAATTTCATAATGACCACCATCATAAGTGGTCCACCTATTAGCAGTAGTTCCACCTCAACATCATGTATAAAATAGGAAGTAGCAACCGAGTCCCCGATTTCCTCAGTTGACCCCCAGTCGCGACACTCACCACAGTGCTCGATTCTGGCAGCCACGAGACCTCTGGATGGCCCCACCTCTATGAGACAGACCTTGACTTCACCAACACCTACCAGATGAAGGGTGAAAACATATCTATCACTAATTTCCATATTTAGGACAGGTTGTTGTGCCATTTGGGCCATCTCTGCATTCCATTAAGCGAGCAAGTGAAGCTGATTTGGGAATCCCACTACATTTGGGTGGCAGGACACTTTGGCATGGAAAATATAGTGGCAGTGTTGGAGTGAAATTTCTACTGGTTGAAACTTCAACAGGATGTCAGAAAGTATATATGATCCTGCATTGTTTGCATTATTTCCAAACTGACCACTAAGAAACAAGACATGTACACTCCTCTTCCTACTCCTGACAGGCCCTGGGAATCCATATTAATAGAATACAAGTCAATCCTTCCATCCACCAAGCAGGGAAGTGACTGTGTTTTTGTGGTTGTTGATCTCTTTTCCAAGATGGCGATTATGTCCGCCTGCAAGAAGATCATCACAACGGAGGCCACTGCCAAGATATTGTTTGAACGAGTGTGGGTACACGTTGGGATATCACAAACCATTATCTTATATTGGTATAATCATTTCCTCATCACAGCTACAACAGAGCCATACATAGCTCAATCGACCACAACCCCTTTCAGGTGCGTTGGCATTTCAACCATTGGGTCCCATGGATGTTGTACTACCCCTTGCAGCCACCCAGGAAGACTCGCCGCATGCTCCAACTGGAGCTGAAAAATCCACCCAATTAATTGAGTGGATCTAGCACATTTGTCAATACGTTCAAGATATTTTACAGAAGTCCAATGCCAAGTACAAGCGACGCCATGATCAACACCAGGTTCCACAGCAATTTCACGTGGGAGACAAAGTTTGGTTGCACTTGTGTAAAGAATGACTTAAAGGGCCTCATCGAAAGCTTCGTCCACTCAGCTATGGACCCTAAACCATCACCAAGATTGTGGGTGACAATTCTTTTGAGCTCAACCTTCTCCCCTTCATTGGCTTTCACCTAGTGTTCAATGTGGCTCTCCTTCGACCTTATTTTCCACCATTATTGAACACCTTAGAGATAGAAGAACAATTGACACCATCAGAGCTCAACCATGATTGCATGGAACAAGAATCCACTGATCATATCATGGAAACACAAGTCAAGGGAACTCGCCAACAAAGGCTCTAGCTATATCGGGTTGTCAAAGCAGGGAAGCTCCGGCACCAAGGCAAATGGCTCACCCGGGGCCAAATTCAGCATTAATTTCCTCATCTGATGGGGGCACTCAACGCAATGGATACCATTGATTCCTAAGGGGTGAGGATTGATCCAAGAGGATATCAGTGGCCACCCACCTTGTCCAGCTGGCTCAAAACATTTTTTTTGGCAACTTACTATTTTTAGTAGTTTTTCAGTTCGTGAACTTCTGAGGCCATTTTGAGGGCCCAAACAACATTTTTTCATGATCGGGCACCTCAATAATAACCAAAGGCTCTTAATGATCCCCATAAATGAATATCCTCACCAATACCTTTCCAATGAGCTATCGTGAACACTAAACAAAGATTGTATGCAAAAGTTACGACCTCGGGAAGTTGATGTACTAACTTACCCCAATGGGGCCCACATGAATTTTGGCGCTTCATCTCCTAGGGTTAGGTTTTTGGATGTCTAGGGTTTTGGAATTCATGTTTATTGTAAAAAAGCCTTCATAGCATCATTTTACTCATCTTCTTGCGAATGGGCATAGCCATCACATATCTTCTCATAGATAAGTTGTCACCATTCTAGCAAGCTTGTTTTCAGTCTACATTTTACAGTTTTCAGCAAAATTCTTATTTAATAGAAGTCCATTTTTATTGTATCTCTGTTATTTTTCACTATGTCTCTATGTTAATATTATAAATATGTGGTTTCATTTCGTTCCTCTCATAAATCTGAATCACCATGAATGGTGGAAATCCACATGAAGGGGGTAGGAAATTCCTATCAAGCATGTCTACAAATCCTCCATTCAATGTTGCAAAATTGATGAATCAAAAATAGGTTTCCATTTGAAATGTGTGTGTGTACATACATACATACATGCATGCATGCATGCATGCATACATACATACATACATACATACATACATACATAGATATATAAACAATTTGGGTATGGAAATGATGAAGGGATCAAAGGAATTCATTTGGAAATAGTGGTAGCCATAACAATTTAACCTAATGTTGCTTGAAAAACAAATGATTTTGACTAGATTTTGAGAAAAGGGGATAGATAAACCTGAGCTTTTTAATGAACCAATATGCATAGGTACTAGCCATTTTGAACAATTTGGTAGTGATTTCGTTTTGATTTTGATTTTCATAAGCTTTATTACAATAGGATATTTAAAGATAATTTTTTCGAGAAAATGCAATTTCTACCTGTACCATGGGTTGCACATTGTCGATCTTTTCATCTGAAAGGTATTAATAGATAAAAACAACTTCTACGTATATTTCTAAGTATTCAAAACTTATCTCCCTCATGGGTCTTCCCTCTGAAGGTATAGCGGGACTAGCATTTAATTGTGCAATGAATGGAGATTTTAGAGAATACTCAAAAGATTCCTATATGTTGATTTCTTGTTTGCATGTTAGCTATGAAGCTCATTAAGAGAGTACCACCATGGGAAGGATAACACCACATTTATATCCAACTTTGTTTGTGATTTTATCCACTTGTGTATTTCCCCATCCCCATCCTTCCATTGTTGACCTTTCATCCCCTGATGTCACATTCTACTAGAAAAAGGGCAGCATAGTTTCCCATGTTCCAAGAGCCTATAGGATGATTTTATGAAGGTCATGCTTTCCAATATGTCTGGTAATATTGAAATAGAAAAGGATAATTGAGTTGACGAATCAATTATCAATCAGATGAAGGAAAATGAAGAAATATAAAAAGGGTAATGATCGTACAAAGACATTAAAGAAAATAATAAAAATAAGGTTTAACTTGACAAAGAAAATAAAGTGTAAACAAGGAAGGAAARCTATTATGTGCAAAACTAAATCTCCCTTGGTGGYTATGAAAAATATTTATTTAKAATATAACCATTGACATGGAKCTCTTTAGTCTCCCCTTCTAAATTCTTGAGCTTAAAATTTCCAGCTCCATTTCTCTCATGRATCTGATATGGGCCAAKCCATAGCTATTGAAACTTAGTATGTTTTCCTTTAGGTTCATTGGCTTTGTCCCATTTAATAACTATGTCTCCAACTTGAAAATATTTCCTACCAACAGAGCTTTTATCAAACCGGTGTTTGACTAACTCTTGGTGTTGGTCTAGCTTTCTTTTCTCCTTTTCTCTTTCTTCCTCTAGTTTAAGCAAAGCATTCAATCTTTGTTGTATACCTAGACAATTACCATCTTAGGAAGCTTGGGAGAGATAGAGGGAAGGCAAGAAGATATGGGTAAGTAAAATATCTTATTTTCCATACACTAGGGAAAAAGGAGAATTCCTTGAGGATGATTTTGGTGTGATTCTATCATCCCAAAGGGAATTTGGTAAAGCTACATGCCAAATTCTTTTATGGTCAGTCACAATATTTTTCAGAATTATGATCTAATTCTTGTTGGTATATTCTGCAAGACCATTTCCTTGGGGATAATAGTTGGTTGCATGATTTTATTTTAATATTATTTTCAAGAGAAAATTTAGTGAATTTTAGTGATGAAAAATATTTTGTATTATCAAACACTAGAGACTAAGGGACACCAAACCTTGTAATTATGTGGGATTCAAGGAAATAAATCGCATGTTTCTCATTTACAGTCTTCAAGGGTATTTTTGTGTCCACCTTCTGAAGTATTCAGTTGTAGTCAACATATATTTGTGGAGTTGGGATGAATTGGGATTGATCTCCCCAATGATATCTAAACCCCACTGCTGAAATGGACTATCAACTAAAATAGGTTGCACAGGGAAAGCAAATGTCTTCTCCCTTCCAACTAAATTTTGACAAACTTCACACTTCATGGCATATGCATGGGCATATCTGAACATTTTGGGCCAATAATATCCTTCCCTAAGGATTTTGTTTGTTGTGGTATCCCCTCCAAAATGTCCTCTAGTAAGATCATCATGCAGCTCATAGAGCACCTTTTTTGCATATGATTTCTCAATGTGTCTCAAAAGCACATCATCATAGTTTCTTCTGAACAAAATTCCATTAATGAGCTGATATTGGGGGCAGATTTTATCCTATGAGCTCTTATTTTTCTAGGTTCCAAATATTGTGGGAAACAACCTTGAGTGAGTAAATATTTCAACTCAAAGTATCAAGAATCAATAGGAGTAGGAACATAGTATACTTCCTCTTTTTTGATATATACTTCAGTATACAAGTTCTCTTCATTAGTTTGTTTCTTTGGATTTTGTTGCAAGCTTGTAGAGTCCTTGCCCTTTTACTATTTTGGTAGGTTTAATCTCCAGGTCATATTCTTGCAGGTAAGTTGCCCATTGTGATCATTTATCACCAAGATCCTTGTGTACCAATAGGTTTCTAACAACAGAGTAGGGCACCATTACTTTGGTTCTAGATTTGAGCAAGTAAGGTCTGGAGTGTTCAACTTCTTTGAATATTGCATAGGTTTGTCTATCTACCACAAGATAATTGAGTTATGCCCCTTGCAGTCTTGAACTCATGAATGTAATTGATAACTCATTTCCTTCATCATTTTTATGAGTGAGAACAACTACAAATGTAGTGTTAGAAGAAAATGTATATAAGATAAAATCCTTATTGAAATCAAGACTTAATAAGTCTGGTTCTTTTTCTATTTCTTCTCTTATTCGAATAAAATACTATTTTTCCTTGGGGCCCCATTTGAACTCAACATTTTTCTTTTTTTTTTCCAAGAAAATGTTGCATAGACTTTTTATTATGGAGAAATACAATATTTGATATGGCCTCTATTCTCTCTAGCTCAATCATGATACCTTCCTTGGAAATGAAAAACCCTAGTATATTTCCTTCATCCACTGCAAAGATGGATTTTTTGGGGTTAAGAGAGATACCATACCTTTTACATATTTCAAAAAATTTCATAAGGTGATGTTGTTGGGGATTGGGTGTAACCTGATATGAAATAGATAAACAAAACTATAGATAATCGATTCAGAGGAAAAAATTTCAAAGATAAAAAGAGTGGTGTCTAAATACATTGTTACAACACTTAAGAACAACACATTATGATCAAAACATCACAATGCATATTGGACATATTGTACAACAACCATGATATTGACATGATAATCATGACCCGTTGGGCCAATTGTTTATATCTTCAAGATCTAACCAACTTCCTTGTAATTGGGAAGATCTTGTCCACATATAACTATCAGGGGTTAGAGTTGACTCTATCAAATATGCATTTTCTATTTGGCTCGACAAAGATTATCAACCCGAAATTCCATGCATCCAACTTGTAGTCAATTTCTTAGTTGGTTGAACCATTGACCAAATGTATTCAACTATTGTCTGACTATCCAACTGATAGGCTTGTCGACTACTCAAATGATTGATGTAGATATTTGGTCGATCGCTCGATCGACTGTTTCCAGATGTAGGTCGACCACTCGAGCGACTGATTCCATGAGAAGTGTGATAAACCATCATAACTTTATGTTCCAGCAGCCCCCATCATCACATGGCTTTGGAGATTCCAGAGGTGAAATTACATCAGTAGGAAACCCCCCCATAATTGCAACTTCTTGAATCCCAATAATCATAAAGAGATTTATAAACCTAGCTTCAAATAATGGCTTAGTGAAGATATCAACTACCTGATCATATATCTTGCAATAGATAAGAGATATAATGTTCTCATGAACCAACTATATCAAATAGTGAGCATGGAGCTCAACATGTTTCATATTATTGTGGGCAATAGGGTTGTCAAAAACTTGAATGGAACTCTAATTGTCACAGTGAGAGTGGTCAAGGTATAAATAGGAAATCCAATTTCACTCAAAAGTTGGTGAATCTAGACTACATTTGTACCTGAATGAATAGTGCCACGGTATTCTGCTTATGTAGTAAAAAAAGAGACTACTGTATGTTTCTTGTATGACCAAACCAACGGTCCAGTGTTGAAGTGAAACACTTAGACATAAGTGGTCTTCCAATCATCATTGTCTCCATCCCAATCAGAGTCAGTGAAGCTGACTAGTGAATCTGAACTTCAAAAATACTGGATACCAAAGTGAGTGGTACCCTTGATATAGTGAACAATGTGTTTGACTACTTTTGAGTGGCTTTCTTTGGGATCCTGCATAAACCAAGAAACCATACTAACAACAAATGAAATGGCAGGTTGATTGTGAGTAAGATAAATGATATTTTCAACCATTTGTCAATAGATTGTAGCATCAACTTTGGTATTTTGAAAAGTTTTTCTTATTTTTACTCCAGATTGAAAAGGAGTAGCACAGGGATTACAATATTCCATCTTAAAATGTGTCAAAATATCCATCACATATTTAGATTGAGAAATGAAAATTCCATTAGATAATAGTA
>JASDQU010206208.1:0-11221 GCA_032191745.1 Picea mariana
AGAAAGGATGGCATAAAGATGCCCAATCTTGGCTAAACTATTGGGGAATAATGGAAGAAACTATTTTGCAAAATAAAGATACTATTAAAAAAAATGTCAAATCAAAATTTAAGGAAAAAATGTGGTGTGATAAAGAGTTAGAGGAAAAAAGAAAATTAAGGTATTATAAAGATGTAATCAACCCTAATCTAGAAGATCAAAATTATCTATTTGTTTTGCCAAGTTTAAAGAAAAAAATAAGCATTGCTAAGATAAGAACAAATTCTCACGAGCTCCATAGTGAAACTGGGTGTTGTTCAATTCCTAAAACACCATGGGATGAAAGAGTGTGTCACCTTTGTGACACTAAGAAGGTTGAAGATGAAAAGCACTTTCTCTTAGATTGTCCATCCTATACCCATATTAGATCTCATTTTCAAAATATGGATCACACTACCAACCTTCCTAACCTCTTAACTCAACAAAAGTATGGTGATCTTGGAAAGCTTCTCTTAATGCTTTTCGAGCACAGAAACAAAATTCTAAAGAATCACAAGTAATCACTTACCCTCTTAAGGTCCGATAAACCAATTAGGTCTTAGTGGACATTAATCATCATCATCATCATCATCATCAATGTAATTAGAATGGTTAAAATTGATATAAAAATTTATAGTAATCATTGATCTACCTTTTCACTTATCAAGAAAGACATAAAGGTGATAAAATAAAAATTAATGTATTTAATGTAATTAGAATGGTTAAAATTGATATAAAAATTTATAGTAAACTCATTTAAAGATGCCAATTAAACTTGAAAGTTAGTTATTTTTTTGTTTTGATTTTTTATTTATTGTTATTATAGAATTACACTAAAATATATTCATCTTAAATTTATATTTATTAATCATCAATAAGGGAAAATAATAATAATATTTTTTTTAAATCTCTCAATAACTTCAAATATTTTTGGGTTAAGTTAGATTTTATGTTTTTGTTTAAATTTAAATTTGTTATTTTTGGGTTAAGTTGATTTTATGTTTTTGTTTAAATTTAAATTTGTTTATTTTATGGTTAAAATTTTATTTTGAAAAAAAATATTTATATTAGAGATGAGATGTCAAATTTTTTTTTGTCTTGACATATAGATATTTTCCACCCAACTTGTAAAGAGTCTCACCTCTCTTAATGTAAAAATGGTGTTGATATAGTTTTCTTATTCCACTACATGAGTCACTTATATTTGAAACTATCTATTGAAAACAAATGTAAAGTTGTAAAGCTCACGATGTCATAAGTATGTTGATGGTGTTGTCTAATTGTTCTACGAAAACCCATGGGGCACTCAGATTACACAAAAATAATCACTCAAATATACGGATCTAACAATTTCTCGTTGGATTTCGAGAAAATGTCCCTAGAAAATATTGTTGGAAAAGAGTCATTCCGTAGAACGTTTAGACTACAACATATGTTGATTACTATTTTCTTAGATTGAGATTTTCTTGTAGTAAGGTAATTTGATGGTCAATTTTTCCAAGTCTATACCATATTCTTTACTTCTCTTTATGCCAAAATTCTAGGTGATATGGTAAATTTTGGTTGATGCGGTGAAGTTAATATGGACATTGAAGTTTAAAGGTGATATTTTGAGATTTTGAATAATACAATCATAAATTGCACATATTATTGAAGATTTCTTTTCTAAAAAATATATATACTCTCTATTTTAGTAAAAATTGGAAGTGCATTCCATAGGTGGATTGATCGCATCAGGGAAAAAAAACAATGTAATTCTCAAGAATATGTTTCCACCAAGTGAGCTATAACTGAGCTTTGACAAAAAAAGGTTGACACTCATATATCGATTGCAAAAAACGCCAAAACTATCCTTACCAAAATCATAAAGAGGTCTATGACATATACCTAAATAGTGTTGATAACTAATTGAATAAAATACTTTGTTTGGAAATTAAAGTATCATCATTGAATTCAGCTCGGTAATCGTATTTGGGAGGAAGAAGGAGTGCCTCCATTGAAAGTTAGTTTACCAATTATTATGTTCTCTATAAATATGAATAAATGAAATTTCTTGGAACAAAGTCGCAATCTCCTTCATTTGTTGAGCTATGGGCATGAGTCTTAAATTTAGTATATGATTTTGATCTTGCATCCATTGAATGACCAATATAGAATCCCCAAACACATGTAGACATCGTACATTCTTTGAGATGACATTTTTTAGTAGTGCATATAGAGCTTTTAGTCCACCCATATTGTTTGTACCAGCTCCGATGTTGGCTTTACCAACAAAATGGTGATTGTCCAAGAGGAATAAGGTAAAACCTAGGCCACGAAACTGGCCCTCCTCTTGGATGGCCTCGTCAAAATAATCCCATGTTCATGATATATTGATGACAGGGGTGGAAGAAATGTGGCAAGCAGTGGAAGTGAAAGGTTTTCTATGGGGCATAAAACGTGATAGAGCTTGAATTGTCACTAGATCCTCGTATCCAAATATGTTCATCACCTAACACCTATTTCCTTCCACACAACCTCGAAAGTATATGGTAGATTTATTCAAATTAACCACCATCCTTGTAGCACTACAAAAGGTTTCAATGATCATCTTGTAATTTTCTCCTTCTAAAACATTACAAAAACAAAATTATTTATCATCATCCACAAATAATAAGTGGGTGATATGTATGTTCTGGGCCAAGAAATCCCTTGAATTAGTCGTGATTGTATGTATTTTATGTTCAATCTACTAATTCCCTCTGCAATAAGAAGGAAAAAATATGGAGAGAGAGGGAAACCTTGACTAAGTCCTCTAGATGGGTTGAAAAAGGAATAACATGTACCATTAACTAATATTAAGAAGGAAGAATACATGACACATCCCATAATCTAGTTCACCATAGGGAGATCAAACCCAATATGAATAAGAAGGAATTTCAAGAAAGTCCATGAGACCCTGTCATAAGCTTTTGATGGACCCATATTCAGTACAACAATGGGTATACCAACATTTTGTATTGTGTACCCCCTCTTGTGTTGATATGATAGCTTCATGGATCATTCTACCTCTAAGAAAACCAAACTGCTCATTAGAGATCACCCTCAATATGAGAGACTTAATTGTGACCATGATAATTTTTTCCATGATTTTGTAAATACAATTGCACAGTGAAATAGGGAGGAAATCACTATAATTTCTTGGACAATCATTCTTCGGAATTAGAGAAATGAAGATCGATTTGAAACTACCAGACATCCTCCCCAAATGTCAAACCTACTCCACAACTCTGAGAAGATCAGTCCCCATGGTACCGAAAAAATTCACAAATAATTTCATGGTCCAACCGTCCGGGCCCAAGATCTTGTAATTTTGAAAATAATTAATAANACCTTAAGCATAAATCCAATGTCCTCATGTTCTAGTGCCATGAAAAGATTCCCAAAGTGGTTGATCCCCAATTTTGCAATATCCTTAAACCCCTTGACTTTGTTCCCTACCTCATCCACCAAATCCCATAAGGTGTTGAAATTCTTCCAATGATTTTCCTAATTTTGGAAGTACTTCATATTTTGATCCCCCACTTCCAACCATAGAGCCTGACTCTTCATTCTCCACTCCCTTTCCTCATCCAATTAAAGTTTGACTCTTTGATTATCTAATTGTCACAAATGTTCCATCCATTCCTTTGACAATCCATCATCGAGGTCAAATGTATCTATCTCATATTTGATTTCCTTGATTTGTTCTGACCTCTACATTCTTTTATCTCTATCCCATACTACCACCTTATCTTTTAGTACCTTACAACTATGAGTGAGTTGTGTGCATGCAAGGACATCAAAATCTAGACTAAAAGTCACCCAAATCTTTGTGATCAGGTTTTGAAACTCTTATTCCTCAACCCAATGAGATTTGTACTTAAATGGAATGCTATATTTTTGTACACTTTTACCGAACTCCATGAAGATAAGAAAGTGATCAGATATGTGAACCTTCCCATTCTAATATGTGTATTGATCGATAAGAGGAAGTAAGTATGGGATGTGCTACAAACTAACCCAGTCATTTTGAGATTGAAACACCCCCCACTCTGTTATTTTACCAAGTGGGTACAACCTCAATTGGATCCAGGTCAACCCATACAACATGTTCAAACCGATCTATATAAAAACTTGACAATTTTTCCTCCCATGCATGAAGACCCCAAATTTTCAATCATTCAATTTTAAGGTTGAAATCACCTCCCATAATAATATTCTCCACTTGTAAGAAATTGAGTGAACCGATTTGTTTCCAAAAAATTTCTTTGTCATCGTAGGGCCCATATATATTCAACATATGAAATTCCATATCAAGTTTTAGACTATGTACTGCAAGAATCAACCTAGAATGAACAACAAAAGAGAAAGTCAATGTAAGTGTATCTTGAAATCCCAAAATTAAACACCCCAATGACCCAAAAGAATATAGGCCCACAAAATTCCATCCCTTGAATATATTTCTTAAAAAAATGATTATAGAGTCACCACTCCCCATGGTTTCTTGGAGAAAAATAATGTCTGACAATTCTGATTCAATCATTCTCTTGAGAGATTTTTGGTTTCCCTCCTAGCCCTATAACATTCATAGACATTATTTTTATAGAGGAACACCCTTCAGGGTTTTCCTATCTCTAAGAACCCCATAGATAATTCATTTTCAACCTTGATTAGTTTCCCTCGAGGCCTTCTCATGTGATGAGAAAATAGCGTATTTACGTCCAACATTAACTAGACCCCTATCAGAGGGAAATTCAAACCCCAAATACCCGACACCTTAGACTTAGTGCGGGGTCCGAGGAGGCATTGATCCCTCCAACTAGATGTATAGGACTTTAATGGGAAAGGTACTGGAATGGATGCCTTGGGTAGTGGAAAACCAAACCCAACCTCCAACCCAATGAAGGGGACTGAAAAATCCTTGTCAAAAAACCTAATGTTCCTTTCAAGAGGTGTTAAAATAGAATGAAAGGAAGAGTTTCAAATCCCCCAAAAGAACTAATGGTAATAGGATAAGGGGTTAATTTTTCCTTACCCATATGATCAAGAGGACGAGAAGAAGAATCCCAAATCTTTTCCAAATTGTCCCACTGAGTAGTCATAATATCTAGGTCCTCAAACAAGTCCTTCGACATAATCTTGTCCAAATCCATCCTAATGGCGTCAGAGCATAAGGACATTGATACAGTTCCAATGAGGAATCCTTGATTATTATTTTCAAATGAATCATAGCACTATTGAGGCCCCCCATCTAACTCCTCTCCATTTAGATCCCAGGGATGTGACACAAGAACCATATTTTTGTCCAAGATAATTTTAGAAGGACCATAGCATCGGGGAACCTCCATTCAAATGCACCACATTCACCTTCTTATTCTCTCCTCCTTCATCCAAAGAATACATCACCCACTAGTAAGAGATAATACACCACCCGCTAGCAAGATATAGATGGACGGGAACAATCCACCATCAAATTCCCCATTGTATGGCATCAATAATAGTGGAAATGCACATCCATATAATCTAGTATCTGGGTATATGTTATATTTTCATTAACAAGTTGTAATGATTCAAATAATCCCTATCTAACATCGATATCTACCAAGATCTGATCCACAGATCTAATGTTGTTGTCCAAATAACCATCATCACCCATGTTGATGGACGAATTAGTCAATTTGGACATAGACCAATCTCCCTAGCTTGGGAAACCAAGACTAAAACAAAACAACAAACAACATATAACTTTCCCTAGGTTTATGTAATAAAAAATACTAGCTAGCAAGAGCTCACACCTTTTAATCGATGTTTGTCCTCACTAGTTGTAGTTTCTAGATCTATCTTAAGACTTGTGGGTGATAACCTGTAAGAAAACACAAGCCAACAAGAGCGAAAGAAACAAAAGTATAATTTGATAAAACCTATGCAAATGATCAAGGAGAAATGCAACAAAGATAACTTAAAATGGATAGCATTTGTGGGAAAGAACATATATTGTTGTATTAATAATAATGGAAGAGATTACAACCAAATACTTGATGTTGTGAAGTCCCTTCCAATGATTACTTTCTCCAACACACACCCTTTGCTTCTATGATTTCTGACACCATAGGTTTGATACCAACCCATCCAGGTCAAAAGTCACCTTAACAAAGCAAATGCTAAAGCCATGATTGACCAATATTCTTGATTGATTGATTGATTATCTTTCTTCATGAGAGATGCTTCCTTTTATAGATTTGAAAAGAAAGGGATGAGAGGTTAGGATCTCACCAAATCAAGAAAACGGGTGAGATCTAAACCGATCGGAAGACGCCTCATCCTCGAAGCTTCTATTATAGAAACTTCTCAAATTTCTTCTTTTTTCCTTCATACGAATAATGTCGCACCCTATGAACTAGAAAAATGCGACATTTCCATAGGCTATTGTGGTGAAACATATGACACTTTAAGGGTGTCGCATGATACAGTGATGAAACATGTGACACTTTTATAAATTAGGGTTTTTAAAAGAAATTTCCATAGTTTCATCTCTCTAGGAAAGTTTTTTCTTCCATCTTCTTCAGGGATTAAGGAAATAATCCTTCGAATGACAAATGGTAGGTGCACATCATCAATGGTCATAGTTGTGACGAAAATAATGTGTAACAGAATACCCCCCAAAGTTCGAAGTTAGAAAAGGAGTGATAGATAAAATACTTTGTCGTGTGGGTGTTGAAACAAGAAACACATCGGTCGAAAACTTGTCAACAACAAACAAGGAGCTACCATACAATAATATATATCATCACTGAGGTAGGAATTCCCATACTCAAAATACAAGTGACTCAAAGCATAAGTGTCAACATGCAAAGATCCATGTAAAGTAAGATAGGTCACGGCCACCAAAATACACCATGGATCCATGTCGTTATGACTCAAATATAAACATAGCCACAAAAAATACATTGTGGATATATGTCAAAAAGACTCAAATTTGAACATATCCATGAGGCATACACTGTGGATATATGCAACAATACATTACTCAAAATACTTCATCGCAACCTAGATCTAACAGACAGGATCCAAGGTCTTCATCTCTACTGTGCCATAGTACAAATCTAACCATGCAGATAAATATGTTGAAGTCAAACATGCTAGAAACCATTTGATTACTAGTCAATGATGAAAATCGTTAGTAGATGTGAAAGGAACCATCAATAACGATGATGTCCCTTAAGGTACATAAGTACACTCTATGGAGTGTGAATAGATGATGTAAATTCAAACACCCATAGAATCATTTGATCGAAGGTTAATGATGAAAACATTTTTTCGAAGGCGAGAAAACTTGCTATTGAGGCATGCCAGACCCAAGGTACTGTAAAGTTTCTAAACCAACTTCCTAGATAATGTGTTGAAGTCGATAGGAAGTGGTTCATCGCATGAGGGCCTTGATGTATCCCACATCAACGACGTGAAAAAGGTACAAATATTTGAAGTAGATCAGAGCACAAAGCAATTTAGGACTGACTCAAGGATGGTCGACAATATCGGAGGCTTAAGAATTGCAGAACTGGATGACGTGATAGAAGGATTTCTAGGTTGAAATTATATTGAACATATTGATGACATGACAACTGTCTTGGAAACACTGACTCAAAAAGAGGATCACAGACTAAAGTGTAAACTTATAAATGAGTATGATCAATAAGAGATGAGTGGATTTCCTAACCTTGACACAAGGAGTGAAAGGATGTCATGTTTAAGAACGACTTGTTGCCATAGAATTAATACAGATTTAATACATATTCCCTTCCCAATTTTCTCCCACCATTTTTGGTGAGTACCTCTTTATTTTTACACAAGATTGAGAAGGATAGCATATGCTTGTAGTATAATCTCATCCTTCGGATGAGTCCTTTGGAGTATTTTTAACGAACCCTAGGAAGGAGTGATTCAGTCCCATATGGGTATTTCAATGTATGTTTTACAAGTCCAGAGAATGTATGTATTTCAATGTATGTTTTACAAGTTTTTTTCATGTTCAGGGAGTCTGAAAAAAACTTAAACAAAACTCCAATTAACTTTTTGATAAATTTAGTCTCCCAAGCCCGAAAAAGTATAAAATAATACCTAGGAGAAATCTTCTAGCCATGATTGACTAGAGTATTCATTTTTCGTAAATAGTCTGACGAGATCGAAAAAGGGTTAAACTATCGCTCAATAGATGCCCTTTCAAATATTTTAACGAGCATGAAAGGAAACGATCTCCCTCAGAAATCTTTTCATATTTAGAGATTCTAAAAAGAGCTTAAAGGAAACACCAAAGAGTTCATTTTTCGTATAGCTTTTACGAGTCTAAAAAAGTAATAAAAATATACTCGATGACCTATTCTCATATATTAACGAGCATGAGAAAGAACAAAGACTAAGCTCAGTAACCTATTCTCATGTATTTACGAGCACGAGAAAGAAAAAATACTAAGCTCGATAACCTATTCTCATGTATTTACAAGCACGAGAAAGAACAAATACTAAGCTCGGGATTGATTTCATTTTTACACAAGCTTGAAACAAAGTAAAACTATGCTTAGATAGGTTTCATTTTTTCACGAGATTGAAACTAAAAACTAACTATGCTCGAAACTTCTCAACATAATGTCCAAAGGTTTCGAGTGATACCCATGGGTGGTTGGTACTTTTCCCCCATCTTATGAAGCTATCGACTTAACTCCAGCATGAGCTCCAAAGGCTGGAGACATGCTCCCCAAGCTTCGTTTCATCTGCAAATATTATGTGGTCACCAATTTGTACCTAATTAGACTCCTGGATATTAATAGGTAATTTTTCACTAGAGGAAGAAAGAGGATCAATTGACATAGGTAGAGAAAATGAAGGTTCAGTCACAAGATCTAGTAAAATACTCGAATAAATCAGGGGGGGGGTGGAGGTATGTTGCATTCTTTAATGATCTTGAGACAGACAAAGAACTATGCTCATGGATGGATGTTTCATTTTTTAACTAGCTTGACACAGAAACAGGAACTATGCTCATGACTCTAAGTTTCATTTTTTTTAACAAGATTTCCAAAGAGAAGAAAACTATGCTCATAACTTCAACTTGATTATGGATTCCCAAAAAACAATGCTCTGGAAGGAATACATGTCAAGGGACATACCTCGATCATGGATTCCAAGAGATATTCATTGGACAGGAGAACAATGCTCTGGAAGGAATACATATTGAGGGTCACAATAGGGGTAGGTAGATTAGGCTCTAATAACCCTATTGAAGATATCACCATGTCAACTACCGTATCTAGGTCAGAAGAATCTAAGCATACTGTGAGAGGCTTGTTCTCTTTGACAGTTGAAAACATGGGACATGTCGCCACATAATTAACCTATGGCGGGGTGGATACCACTATATTGGGAACATTCAAGGACGTCGGATGGTCTTCAGTCATACAATGATTAGGCCTAATAAACGAAATCTTACCAATAGTCACGATGTTTCCATTATAAGAAAAAGACATCACTTGAAAGAGTGTGGACACGATAGCTTTCATGGCATAGACATAGTCACACCCAAGGAGTAAATTAAAATCCAAGGGTCCTTGGACTATCATCACATCAACATGGACAATTTTCCCTCCTAAGGTAACAGGTAACTGAGGAAGGATCCCTAAAGATTCACTAGCTCTTCTGTCAAAAGCTAATATATTTTGGTTAATGTTCAAAAGCTGATGGGAACCTAGAGATTTCCAAGATTTTGAGGATAAAATACTAACAAAAGCACCTCTGTCTACAATAGTGTGACATATGTTTATATTGTAAACCTACACAATGATTTCAAAAGGCGGGTAGGAAGGAATGTGAGGTCCTTTCAGTCTATTCCAATCAAAGGAAATGACCTTAGTACTTGGAGGGGGTTCCATGGGAATGGGTAAAATTCCCCCTTGTCCAGAGGAATCTAAAGAGATGAGAAAAAACTAATTTGTATCGACTTCACTCTTCAAAGGAAAATTGGGATCGACTGATGATGGAAACGAGTCGACCACTTAAATTTCACTCTTCAAAGGAAGAGTGGAATCGACTGACGATGGTCTTGGATCAACTACTTGATTAATTTCACTCTCCAAAGGGAGAGTACGATCAATTGATGATGGTGTCGGATCGACCACTTGATCAAATTAAATCTCCAAAGGAAGAGTGGGATCGACCGATGATGGTGTCGGATCACCATTTGATCAACTTCACTCTCCAAAGGGAGAGTGGGATTGACCGATGATGGTGTCGGATTGACCACTTGATCAACTAGTGGTGAGTTGGGAGAGAGCCTACAGTAACCATTTGGAAGTTTTTGTTGGACATTGATAATATTTTCCAACAAACATGAAGCCTCATCCATATGAGGGAAAAGGTAAGTTTGATGACTTCCTTCACATAACCTACAAGGAAATTTTACTCTTCTTTTATTTTCCCCAACTGTACTATGACTAGTTGATGAGTTGTCATTAGCATGATGTCGAAAGGTTGGCGACATGGGTTGTTGGGAACCCGTAGATCACACTTCTAAGACCTTGGATAAACCAAGGAAATCCTTAAGAAGATGGTCACCCTTACAAATCCTGCAAGGGAATTTGGGCTTACAAGTTGTCTTGGTAGTCTCGATGACATCATCAACACTCCCAACATGATGAACAATAGTTGGTTGTTTGTTTCCAACATGACCAACAATGGTTGGAATTTTGAACCCTTTCTTAGTTTACTTCTTCTTAATATTCATTTTCTTCTTCTTCTTCTTCTTCTTCTTCTTCTTATCCACCCAGTTACTAGCTTCAGAGCTTTCACTAGGAGAAGAATGTTAAGAACCAAACATCAATATAGCATAGAAAAACCTCAGGAAAAGTACTCAACGCCTTGAAAAAGAGATAATTTTAGATAATAAGCCTCTTCGAGGGGGAAACATCCTTTTACCCCACTTAAATGTTCAAGTACAAGATGATTCAAAATGAAAATGTCTCCTTGGTATAAATAGGAGACTAGGAGGTATAATTACAACTAATGGCCTAAAGCCGACATAAATAAAATAACATTAGTAATCTAATATGCCCCAATTAAGGGGTAATGGGACAATATTAGGGCTTAACATGCCCCTCCCCTTGAGACAAGGGTTTTCCACAATGCTTGAGTA
>JASDQU010206208.1:29716-39942 GCA_032191745.1 Picea mariana
TTTTTCATTCAAAGGATTATTTCCTTAATCCTTGAAGAAGATGGAAGAAAAATATTTCCTAGAGAGATGAAACTATGGAAATTTCCTTTAAAAACCCTAATTTATGAAAGTGTCACATGTTGCACCACTGTAGCATTTGACACCCTTAAAGTGTCGCATGTTGCACCACAGTAGGCTACGACAGTGTCGCATGTTGCTAGTTCATAGGGTGCGACATTGTTCATACGAAGGAAAAAAGAAGAAATTCGAGAAGTTTCTAGAATAGAAGCTTCGAGGATGAGGTGTCTTCTGATCGGTTTGGATCTCACCCATATTCCTAATTTGGTGAGATCCTAATATCTCATCCTAACCTTCTTATCCCTTCCTTTTCAAATATATAAAAGGAAGCATCTCTCATGAAGAAAGCTAATCAATCAAACAATCATGAATAGTGGTCAATCATGGCTTTAGCTTTTGCTTTGTTAAGGTGACTTTTGACCTGGATGGGTTGGTATCAAAACTCATAGAAGCAAAGGGTGTTTGTTGGAGCAAGGAATCATTGGGAGGGACTTCACAACATCAAGGATTTGGTTGTAATCTCTTCCATTATTATTAATACAACAATATATGTTCTTTCCCACAAATGCTATCTATTTTAGGTTATCTTTGTTGCATTTCTCCTTGATCATTTGCATAGGTTTTATCAAATTATACTTTTGTTGCTTTCTCTCTTGTTGGATTTTGTTTTCTTACAAGCTATCACCCAAAAGTATTAAGACAGAGATGGAAACTACAACTAGCAAGGACAACCGTCGATTGAAAGGTGTGAGCTCTTGCTAGATAGTATTTTTTATTAAATAAACCTAGGGAAAGTTATATGTTCTGTCTTGGTTTCCCAAGCTAGGGAGATTGGTCTGTGTTCGCATTGACTAATTTTTCCTTCAACAAAATTGGTGACTCCACTGGGGAATGTTTTGTTCTCTTGGTTTTGCTTTGGTCCTTACCTTGTTTTTGCTTGAGTTTAACCTCCTAAGTTACTGGGTGATCCAACTTGGCTGTCAGACCCGAGACCTACTGGGATTTTTGGAAAAACTCTTTGTTTTTTCATTTTTTGTGTTTGTGTGGCACCTTCCTTTGAGAGACAGTGCGACATTGTCGCACTGTGCTGGTCTATAGCTTACGACACTGGTTGTTGTTGCATTGTTCTGCATTACAGATTGGGACAGTCCCGTAGAAAAAAATTATCTTGTTTCTCTCTCTTCTGATATCAGATTTGGTTTTGGCCTGGTTTTTTGGTTTTCTTATTTGGTCTTGATATTGATCCTTGCAGTCTTGAGTCTACCTTTTGGCCACTTTTACAAATTTTTGAGATTTTATCAAAAATTTCATGATTGTTTTCGGTTTTTTAGCATTTTTCCTTGCTTATGAAAGGGTTATAATCTCTTAGATCTATCTTTTAGTGTCTTTCAGTCTCGTTTTTTATTGTTGTTCTCAAAGTGTTTTTTTTTAATACTTGATTTTTCAAAAAATATACATTGCTTGGATTTCTTTTTATTTTAAAGAGACTTGTTGCTATTTTGATGTATTTAGCTCTATATTTGAAATAAAAAATTTCAATTCTTAAATTTCCTTAGTTGGTGGGAATTTTTAGTTGCTTTGGGAAGAAACATTTTGAGTAGTCAGCCTTTTGGTTTTATGAAAATTTGGGACATTGTGCATTCGGGAATATAAAAGATTTTCTCCTTCTCGTAATATAGCTTTCATTGAAGTGAAACATTGCATTTTCATTTCTTTGCATGGTTTGGAGTCGGTCAAAACATCATCTTGTCCATGCCATTTTCCTTGTGAGTAAACAACAACCATAAAATTAACACGTTGATTAAAATCTTTTAGAAAATTTTATTTTTCATTGGTAGTAAACCTACATTAGATTAGTTGTAGGGATTTGGAATAGGTTTTGAGGATAGCTCTCCAAAGCTATAAAACAAACATATAATCTTGATTTAGGGAGAGAAATCCATTTGTTGCTTTATTGTTCTTGTCAACCCTTATCACACAAGGGTCAATCACGAGGTCACATTGGGGCCATCGGAGTAACAAACCCCACTTCGTTTGTCTTGGTGGAGTGGTCTGCATGTATTAAAAACAATGTCAAAAGACACTTGGGGATCACTTGAGAGGATCACACCTCTGTGGGAGGCACCTCTCAAGGGGATTTTGGGTCTTAAATGACCCTGCCCTTGCGTGTATATTCTACTGTTGACTGTTTACCCAGAATTTTGTTGTTGTAAGTGGTGACCTTAGCGGCCATAATATTTAGGGTTCATACATGAGGTGATGGTGAAGGAGAAAGTATTTGTTGTATCTAGAACAAACGTTGGTCAAAATCAATCAGGCTCCTTGGAGGGTAACCCATGGTTTTACTATGAGGGATCTTGCACTAGGGTGTAAGTCCATTAAGCAGGTCTCCAATGTAATTTATCCACCCACTCTATATCATCCCCTTCTTATTTTTATCATGCGACGTTGCATTTCATCACCAACTACTACGTTCACTCTGAGAAGTTTTTTATTTGTTTGTTTGCTTCCTAGATTTTTTTTAGCGTGTGTTGTTTTTTTTCCCTTGTAGACCTTAGGTTGATTTTGCATATATGGCATCAGTTCCTGGAACGACCAACCAGGGGACCCCTTTTCCTAGGGAACCTTTTGTTTTTCCTTCTTATGGAAATGTTGGTCCTCCTTTTATTGCCATTTTGAATCTTTTGGGATTCATTATTGGGTTACCGGTACAGTTGTTTTCCATTCCAGTGATCCTGAATGCACTGGGTGATTCGTATGAAATCACTCCATCCCAAGAACATCAACTTCATTTTGAACCTTCTCCTTCTTCGCCCATCAGGTCTTCTTCCGTTTCTTCTTCTTCTCCTAGTGAATGCTCTGAAGCTAGTAACTGGGTGGATAAGAAGAAAAAGAAGAAAATGAATATTAAGAAGTAAACTAAGAAAGGGGACAAAATTCCAACCGTTGTCGGTCATGTTGGAAACAAACAACCAACTATTGTTCATCATGTTGGGAGTATTGATGATGTCATCAAGACTACCAAGACAACTTGTAAGCCCAAATTCCCTTGCAAGATTTGTAAGGGTGACCATCTTCTTAAGTATTTCCCTAGTTTATCCAAGGTCTTAGAAGTCTGATCTACGGGTTCCCAACAACCCATGTCACCAACCTTTCGACATCATGCTGATGAAAACTCATCAACTAATCATAGTATAGTTGGGGAAAATAAAAGAAGAGTAAAATTTCCTTGTAGGTTATGTGAAGGAAGTCATCAAACTTACCTTTTCCCTCATATGGATGAGGCTTCATGTTTGTTGGAAAATATTATCGATGTCCAACAACAACTTCCAAATGGTTACCGTAGGCTCTCTCCCAACTCACCACTAGTTGATCAAGTGGTCAATCTGACACCATCATCGGTCGATCGCACTCTCCCTTTGGAGAGTGAAGTTGATCAAGTGGTGATCCGACACCATCATCGGTCGATCCCACTCTTCCTTTGGAGATTGAAGTTGATCAAGTGGTCGATCCGACACCATCATCAATCAATCCTACTCTCCCTTTGGAGAGTGAAGTTAATCAAGTGGTCGATCCAACACCATCATCAGTCGATTCCACTTTTCCTTTGAAGAGTGAAGTTTAAGTGGTCGACTCGTTTCCATCATCAATCGATCCCAATTTTCCTTTGAAGAGTGAATTCGATACAACTTAGTTTTTTCTCATATCTTCAGATTCCTCTGGACAAGGGGGCATTTTACTCGTTCCCATGGAACCCCCTCCTAGTACTGAGGTCACTTCCTTTGATTGGAATAGACTGAAAGGACCTCACATTCCTTCCTACCCGCCTTTCGAAATCATTGTGTAGGTTTGCAATATAAACATATGTCACACTATAGTAGACATAGGTGATTTTGTTAGTATTTTATCCTCAAAATCTTGGAAATCTCTAGGTTCCGATCAACTTTTGAACATTAACCAAAATCTATTAGCTTTTGACAGAAGAGATAGTGAATCTTTAGGGATCCTTCCTCAGTTACCTGTTACCTTAGGAGGGAAAATTGTCCATGTTGATGTGATGATAGTCCAAGGACCCTTGGATTTTAATTTAATCCTTGAGCATGACTATGTCTATGCAATGAAAGCTATCGTGTCCACACTCTTTCAAGTGATGTCTTTTTCTTATAATAGAAACATTGTGACTATTGATAAGCTTTCGTTTATTAAGCCTGATCATAGTATGACTAACGACCATCCGATGTCCTTGAATGTTCCAAATATAGAGGTATCCACCCCGCCATAGGTTAATTATGTGGCGACATGTCCCATGTTTTCAACTATCAAAGAGAGCGAGCCTCTCACAGTATGCTCAAATTCTTCTGACCTAGATATGGTAGTTGACATGGTGATCTCTTCAATAGGCTTATTAGAGCCTATTCTACCTACCGTTATTGCGACCCTCAATATGTATTCCTTCCAGAGCATTGTTCTCCTATCCAATGAATATCTATTGGAATCCATGATCGAGGTATGTCCCTTGACATGTATTCCTTCCAGAGCATTGTTTTTTGGGAATCCATAATCAAGTTGAAGTTGTGAGCATAGTTTTCTTCTCTTTGGAAAGCTCGTTAAAAAAAAATGAAACTTAGAGTCATGAGCATAGTTCCTGTTTCTGTGTCAAGCTAGTTAAAAAATGAAACATCCAGCCATGAGCATAGTTCTTTGTCTGTCTCAAGATCATTAAAAAATGAAACAGACCTCCACCCTCCCCCTCTGATTTATTCGAGTCTTTTACTAGATCTTGTGACTGAACCTTCATTTTCTCTGCCTATGTCAATTGATCCTCTTTCTTCCTCTGGTGAAAAATTACCTATTAGTATCCAGGAGTCTAATTAGGTACAAATTGGTGACCACATAATATTTGCAGATGAAACAAAGCTTGGGGGGCATGTCTCCAACCTTTGGACCTCATGCTGGAGTTAAGTCGATAGATTCATAAGATGGTGGAAAAGTACCAACCACCCATGGGTATCGCTCGAAACCTTTGGACATTATGCTGAGAAGTTTCGAGCATAGTTAGTTTTTAGTTTCAAGCTCGCGAAAAAATGAAACCTATCCAAGCATAGTTTTACTTTGTTTCAAGCTTGTGTAAAAATGAAACCAATCCCGAGATTAGTATTTGTTATTTCTCGTGCTTGTAAATACATGAGAATAGGTTATCGAGCTTAGTATTTGTTCTTTCTCGTGCTCGTAAATACATGAGAATAGGTTACCGAGCTTAGTCTTTGTTCTTTCTCATGATTGTTAATACATGAGAATAGGTTATCGAGTATATTTTTATTATTTTTTTAGACTCATAAAAGCTATACGAAAAATGAACTCTTTGGTGTTTCCGTTAAGCTCTTTTTAGAATCTCTAAATATGAAAAGATTTCCGAGGGAGATTGTCTCCTTTCACGCTTGTTAAAATATTTGAAAGGGTGTCTATCGAGCGATAGTTTAACCCTTTTTTGGTCTCGTCAGACTATTTACGAAAAATGAATACTCTAGTCAATCATGGCTAGAAGAGTTCTCCTAGGTGTTATTTTATACTTTTTCGGGCTTGGGAGACTAAATTTATGAAAAAGTTAATTGGAGTTCTGTTTAAGTGTTTTTCAGACTCCCTGAACATGAAAAACCACCAAGTTTACTTTCTATGGACTCGTAAAACATACATTGAAATACCCATATGGGACCGAACCACTCCTTCCTAGGGTTTGTTAAAAATACTCCAAAGAACTCATCCGAAGGATGAGATTATACTACAAGCATATGCTATCCTCCTCAATCTTGTGTAAAAATAAAGAGGTACTGGCCAAAAATGGTGGGGGAAAATTGGGAAGGGAATATGTATTAAATCCGTATTAATTCTACGGCAACAAGTTGTTCTTAAACATGACATCCTTTCACTCCTTGTGTTAAGGTTAGGAAATCCACTCATCTCTTGTTGATCATACTCCTTTATAAGTTTACACTTTAATATGTGATCCTCTTTTTGAGTCAGTGTTTCCAAGATAGTTGTTACGTCATCAATATGTTCAATAGAATTTCAACCTAGAAATCCTTCTATCACGTCATCCAGTTCTACAATTCATAAGCCTTCTATCTCGTCGACAATCCTTGAGCCAGTCCTAAATTTCACCGTGCTCTGATCTACTTCAAATATTTGTACCTTTTTCATGTCGTTGATGGGGGATACATCAAGGCCCTCATGCGACGAACCACTTCCTATCGACTTCAACACATTATCTATGAAGTTGGTTTAGAAACTTTACAGTACCTTGGGACTGACATTCCTCAATGGCAAGGTTTCTCGCCTTCGACGAAATTTTTTCATCATTAACCTTTGATCAAATGATTCTATGGGTGTTCGACTTCAGATCATCTATTCGCACTCCATAGAATGTACTTATGTACCTTAAGGTCCATCATCATTATTGATGGTTCCTTTCACATCTATTAACAGTTTTCATCATTGACTAGTAATCAAATGGTTTCTAACATGTTTGACTTCAACATATTTATCTGCATGGTTAGATTTGTACTATGGCACAGTAGAGATGAAGACCATGGATCCTATCTGTTAGATCTAGGTTGCGATGGAGTATTTTGAGAAATGTATTGTTGCATATATCCATAGTGTATGCCTCGTGGATATGTTCAAATTTGAGTCTTTTTGACATATATCCACAATGTATTTTTGGTGGCTATGTTTATATTTGAGTCATAACGACATGGATCCATGGTGTATTTTGGTGGTCGTGACCTATCTTACTTTACATGGATCTTTGCATGTCGACACTTATGCTTTGAGTCACTTGTATTATGATTATGGGAATTCCTACCTCATTGATGATATATATTATTGTATTGTAGCTCCTTGTTTGTTGTTGACAAGTTTTCGAATGATGTGTTCCTTGTTTCAACACCCACACGACAAAGTATTTTAGCTATCACTCCTTTTCTAACTTCGGACTTTAGGGGGCATTCTCTTACACATTATTTTCATCACAACTATGACCATTGATGATGTGCACCTACCCTTTGTCATTCGAAGGATTATTTTCTTAATCCCTGAAGAAGATGGAAGAAATTTTTTTCCTAGAGAGATGAAACTATGGAAATTTCCTTTAAAAACCCTAATTTATAAAAGTGTTTCATGTTGCATCACTGCATCATGCGACACCCTTAAAGTGTCACATGTTGCACAAAAATAGCCTGTGGCAATGTCACATTTTTCTAGTTCATAGGGTGCGACATTATTCGTATGAAGGAAAAAAGAAGAAATTCGAGAAGTTTCTATAATAGAAGCTTTGAGGATGAGCCGTCTTCCGATCGGTTTAGATCTCACCCATTTTCCTGATTTGGTGAGATCCTAACCTCTCATCCTAACCTTCTCATCCCTTCCTATTCAAAACTATAAAAGAAAGCATCTCTCATGAAGAAAGCTAATCAATCAATCAATCAAGAATATTGGTCAATCATGGCTTTAGCTTCTACTTTGTTAAGGTGACTTTTGACCTGGATGGGTTGGTATCAAACCTATGGTGTCAGAAATCATAGAAGCAAAGGGTGTGTGTTGGAGCAAGTGTGAGCTCTTGCTAGCTAGTATTTTTTATTACATCAACCTAGGGAAAGTTATATGTTGTTTGTTGTTTTGTTTTAGTCTTGGTTTCCCAAGCTAGGGAGATTGGTCTGTGTCCACATTGACTAATTCGTCCATCAACATGGGTGATGATGGTTATTTGGACAACAACATTAGATCTGTGGCTTAGATCTTGGTAGATATCGATGTTAGTTAGGGATTATTTAAATCATTACAACTTGTTAATGACAATATAGCATATACCCAGATACTAGATTATATGGATGTGCCTTTCCACTATTATTGATTCCATACAATGGGGAATTTGATGGTGGATTGTTCCCGTCCATCTATATCTTGCTAGAGGGTGGTGTATTATCTCTTGCTAGTGGGTGATGTATTCTTTGGATGAAGGAGGAGAGAATAAGGAGGTGAATGTGGTGCATTTGAATGGAGTTTCCCCGATGGAGAACTATGGTCCTTCTAAAATGATCTTGGATAGAAACATGGTTCTTGTGTCACATCCCTGGGATCTAAATGGAGAGGAGTTAGATGGGGGGCCTCGGTAGTGCTATGATTCATTTGAAAAGAATAATCAAGGATTCCTCATTGGCAATATATCAATGTCCTTATGCTCTGACATGATTAGGATGGATTTGGATAAGACTATGTCGAAGGACTTGTTTGAGGACCTAGATATTACGACTACTCAGTGGGACAATTTGGAAAAGATTTGGGATGCTTCTTCTCATCCTGTTGATCATATGGGTAAAGAACAATTAACCCCTTATCCTAGTACCATTAGTTCTTTTGGGGGATTTGAAACTCTTCCTTTCATTCTATTTTAACACCCCTTGAAAGGAACATTAGGTTTTTTGAGAAGGATTTTTCAGTCCCCTTCATTGGGTTGGAGGTTGGGTCTAGTTTGTCACTACCCAAGGCATCCATTCCAGTACCTTTCCCATTCAAGTCCTATACATCTAGTTGGAGGGATCAATGCCTCCTCGGACCCCGCACTAAGTCTAAGGTGTCGGGGATTTGGGGTTTGAATTTCCCTCTGATAGGGGTCCAGTTAAAGTTGGACGTAAATATGTTATTTTCTCAGCACATGAGAAGGCCTCGAGGGAAATTAATCAAGGTTGAAAATGAATTATCTATGGGATTCTTAGAGATAGGAAAACCCCGAAGGGTGTTCCTCTATAAAAATAATGTCTATGAATGTTATAGGGCTAGGAGGGAAGCCCAAAATCTCTCAAGAGAATGATTGAATCAGAACTGTCAGACATTATTTTTCTCCAAGAAACCATGGGGAGTGGTGACTATAATCATTTTTGTAAGAAATAACTTCAAGGGATGGAATTTTGTGGGCCTATATTCTTTTGGGTCATTGGGGGGTTTAATTTTGGGATCTCAAGATACACTTGCATTGACTTTCTATTTTGTAGTTCATTCTAGGTTGATTCTTGCAGTACATAGTCTAGAACTTGATATGGACTTTCATATATTGAATATATATGGGCCCTACGATGACAAATAATTTTTTTGGGAACAAATCAATTCACTCAATTTTTTACAAGTGGAGAATATTATCGTGGGAGGTGATCTCAACCTTAAAATTGGATGATTGAAAATCTGGGGCCTTCATGCATGGGAGGAAAAATTATCAAGTTTTTATATAGATCGGTTTGAACATGTTGTATGGGTTGAACTGGATCCAATTGAGGTTGTACCCACTTGGTAAAATAATAGAGTGGGGGGTGTTGCAATCTCAAAATGTCTGGATCGGTTTGTAGCACATCCCAGACTTACTTCCTCTTATCGATTAATACACATATTGGAATGGGAAGGTTCACATCTCTGATCACTTTCTTATCTTCATGGAGTTCGGTAAAAGTGTACAGAAATATAGCATTCCATTTAAGTACAAATCTCATTGGGTCGAGGAATACGAGTTTCAAAACCTGATCACAAAGATTTGGGTGACTTTTAGTCTAGATTTTGATGTCCTTGCATGCACACAACTCACTCATAGTTGTAAGGTACTAAAAGATAAGGTGGTAGTATGGGATAGAGATAAAAGAATGAAGAGGTCACAACACATCAAGGAAATCAAATATGAGATAGCTACATTTTACCTCGATGATGGATTGTCAAAGGAATGGATGGAACATTTGCGACAATTAGAGAATCAAAGAGTATTAATCTGTGTGCAAAAAGCGATAGAATCAATGTGGGGTATTGGATTGATTGCGTGTGCAGTAATAATTTTTTCAAAGAAGCATTGTGTGCATATAAATATGTGTGTGTGTGTGTGTGTGTGATCTAAAAACAGATCCAGAAGCCAGATAGGGCTTAAAAATGCTCAAAATGAAAGTGCTCGGAATGCGACGAAACCTGTGCCATTGCGTCCGTCTCGTCTTCCTGAAACCGGTGGTATAATTTTTATCGCAAACGGAGTCCGTATGAGGAAGATATCGCCTTCTGTCCGAAAAGCCAAACAGGCAAAATTTTGGGATGCTGACTGTACCTGTCCGTACAGTCCATAAAGACACGTGTCAGTCCGTACA
>JASDQU010206210.1:6041-23516 GCA_032191745.1 Picea mariana
TCACGGATGCAGGATTGTTCGGAGGCGAGTAGGTTTCTTTGCTGCCCCCTTCCGTTCTTGCAGAGGCTTGAGTTAGATTTTTCCCATGTTGAAATGGATTAGTCAACATCGCCTGTTGTTACTGCGTGACAAATTTTTGGGCCTCTGCAAGTCGAGGACATAGATGGGTCGGGTGGTCTTCCACGCACAAGTTGCATGGATACCTCACCTTCCATTTTTCAGTGTTGTCCCTGCCATCATTATCGTTGGGTTTTTTGTCCCCCTTACCCTTCTTTCGTTGTTTTTTCTTCCCTTCAGGCTGCTGGGTGGCCTTTGGGTTAGTCGACTGCACTGTGTGTACTTCTGACATTTTGGTAGAGGGAGCAGCCAAAGCAGTAGTTTGGATGGCTGTTGTGTGTTGTATGGATAACTGTTGCAATTGCTTTGTCAATTGCTCAGCGGACTTTGTTTGTGCGGAACCGACAATACCATCGGCATGTGGTCCAGCTCTCTATCTAGTTTTATCTAGTATTGAACGTGGCGCATCTGGAAAGATGTTGTATAATAAACTAGACTAAGAATAGATGAGCTCAAACTGTTGAGCCCTCATGATGGCGTCTTCTTTGGAGAAAACTCCCGATGTCGCAACGTCTTTGGATAACTATGGGACCAAAGAATTAAGGAACCACTCAAGCAGGAATGTTGGTGGGACTGGTACCTTGATTAAACTCTTCTGGTGTCCCCATTCTCGGATGTGATCAGAGATATGGTCCGTTTTTGTCTATTCGAAATTAGCGAGCAGCTCTGTCCCAGCGTCGTATCTCATAGGTAACTGGAAATGGTTAAGGAAATCCATCACCAGTTCACCAAAAGAAGAGTATCTTGAGCGATCGAGCTCAATGTAACATTTCACGGCACTCCTAATGAGAGTATGTTAAAACAATCATAACTGTACGGATTCACCTTTCAATGAGTTAGATGAGCACCAAAGATGAAAGGTAGTCACATGATCTCCTGGATCTTCATTAGGCTTGGCTTAGAAATTTGGAATGTCCGAAGACAACTTCATCAACATAGGAGGCCAACGCGAATCGTGACAAATAAGGTCATTCAACAACCTTGTCAAATCTGGCAAGTGTAAAGTCGCCAGGAATGGTAGTTTGGGTTGCTGCTGATAACCGGGGAAAAATGGACCTGGAGTTTGACTAGCACCAGGTTGCCAGGAAAAGTTTGGCTGTTGGCCCAGATTCTGGTAAAAACCATGGCCCTGGCCAGCGTAAGGATTTTTCATATGTGGAGACATCATTGGCTAATTTCCCAAATAGGACATAGATTGTTGGGCATGCATTGTATTCGAAGGACTTTGGGAAGGATTACCCCATGCCGGTCCCGTGGGGATAGGCATAGTAGTTTGTCTAGGGTTCCATTGATTGTGGAAATAATTACCCAAGATCGACATTCCGTAGGAGGGAATGAATCATTGCCCTGAATTCCAAGGTCCTGCTAGGTTTGCCCCCTGTGCAGGAATAGTACCCTGCACAAGAGTAGATTGTCCAAAAATGGGGTTTGCCCTAGTCGGGAAAGCGCCTGACGAGAAGGTGTTGTTACCAAACGTTCTATTCCAAGAAAATGGTGTCAAACCTACCATCATACTATGCGAAGGTGGTCCTTCACTCCCCACTCCAAATAAACTATTGTGTGTAGGTTGCCCGGCGGATTGTTGATGCGAACCACCGAGTGAAGGGGATGAAGGAGGGATATGACCTCCTCCATAAGGAAAAGCGTTAAAAGGGACAGGAGTGCCCCCCATGTGAACTTACAGAGGAGCGCTAGAACTCCCTGCCCCCAAACCCAAAGTCTGTAAAGTGGAGTAGGAAAGTACAGGACTTGTACCCGAACTAGGCATCCCGTATGAGAACGAAGGGCCTGTCGCACTTGGTGTGAAAGGGGTTGTGGTCGCTGCCAAAGACAGAATCAGAACACTGTGCGAAGTAGTTGTGGTCGAGCCCATGGTGGCTTGGACTGACGACGGTAGGTTAGGAGATGAAAGCTCTCCTGTGGTGACAACCGTGGTGGGAATTGAAGAATTCCCAGAAGGAGTAACAACATTTGTTTCCATTGCTGTGTGCGACACTATCTGGCGCTCGTAAAATTGAATTGGTACAATGAAAGGTGCCAAGAAATCAGTGGTTGGGGTTTCAACTGAGCCAAGAGTGGTTGTTTCAAGGTCCAAAATGATCGATTCCTCTGGGGGTTTTTCGGGCACAATAGGTTGTAACTCGGTCACTTCAAAAGACCCTTGTTGGTCTAGCTTTCGCCTTAAAGGTGGCGGGGGTGGCTCCAGTGTGACCGGCAGTAGGCCAAGAAGCCTTCATGATCGGCGGAGCTCGGTATCCTCCTATGTGTGAGAATATTCAAGACACTCTAAAGTAGTCTAAATGGTCAAAAGTAACACACACTAAAAAAAAAAAAGTCCCTAGAAAATAAGACAAGCAAACACTAAATTAATTGGAAGAACAGTTACAACAACCAACACTAGAGCAACTTACCGGTGCAAGTGCAACACGAACACGGAAGCACCCTCTAGGTATACTCTGCAAAGCATGGCCCGATGTCTTTCCTAGGTATCGTGGTATACCCCCGCAGTCACCTGTGTATGTCCCTAACAAATATTGGCAACTAGGTTTCTAACACGCGAACAGTCACCAAGCGAGTACAGTCGAAAGTCGGGTAGACCACAATGAGCAGGGTATCGAGCCTGAAACCTGTCAAGGGTATTGAAAGAAAATGTTCTAGAAGACAACTAAGGACCTCGAATGGATTCAAGACCCATGAAGCCTCATGGAAAATGCAAACGACGGAATCCCAAAACAAGCCCTCTATATGTGTTCTCCACTACAATTGGTCTAGCTTTGGAGGGGTTATCTCCACTACCTTTTCGCACGCGACCTCATGTTTATCCCTTATGTTAGAGGGGGGTCCCGGATAACTTTCAAGAAACTGGACTTAGATACTCCCTATCTCAGACTCCAATGTTTTATTTTAAATGGCCTTGAAGAGTTTCCTCTCCAACCTAATCCAAGGCCCTAGTCTTGAACTAGTTTGTGAACCCTATAAACATAAAAGTCTAGTAGATTTTAAATTTAGCGTTACTTTTATGGCTTTGTCTTACGTCGAGGGGTACGAGGATGAAACTGATGATGTATAAAAGACAACAGCAAAAATGAATGAAAAAGTTGGAAACAAAACTTTTATTGAATGCAAAATTTCAACAACTTTTCAAAAAAAAAAAAAAAATTAACTTTTCTAAGATTTTGGACAACAAACTCAAAAGAATTTCACTCGACTACGAGCTACTTATGATCTAAGTGAACTACAAAAACTTATGAAATAAAAGACTTTTCCCTGGCTAATGATGTAGAAACACACTCTTCAACCAAATGAGAAAATGAAAAGAGATTTTTTTTTCTTTTTTAAATGCTAGTAAAGCAAGAAAGGGAAAATACCGACAAGCAAAAAACCAAGAAAAACAATTCTTGCCTAGATCACAGATCGCAAAGAATCAGGTCAAAAATCACACACTAGCAATTCTAAAAACAATGACTCTCACACTTTTCTAAAAACCTTTAAAATTCTTTTTTTTATTTTTATGAGAAAAAGTAAGCTAAGAGTAAAATTAATCCCAAGCTACTGACTGTTCAAACAGAGATTCAAACCCCTGAGAGGAATACTTCTTATCAAAGGAGAGGATGATTGCCTTACCCTTAAAAAAAAGTATCCTGTACAAGCATGCAACTATTACTCAAACAGCACGCGTGCGAACACGCGCTGAACAGAGACAGAGGACGTGTACACGTGGTCTGACCTTGTACAGGTCGCGTGTATATCTAAACTCTGAGAAAAAATGAAAATAGACAGACCAAACCAGGAAGAGACCACTGATATTGATAACCAGGATCCCTTGAAGGCTTGGATACTCTTTCTAACAAAAAAATAAATAATGTAAGGAAAAAAAAAATGATAAAGAAAAAACAATCTGAGATAGGACTGCTAGCAAACAAGACTCAAACAGAATTCAATAAAACCCCCTGAGAATGTGTGATTCTGACAGGGAAGAGGATGACTACCTCTGAAGTCCTTTGAACTCTACACGCTACTGCTACCTCTACAGCTAGCGTTCACATGCGGGCTGTAAGAGGGTAGGGCACGGGTACACGTGTGTATACCTTATGCAAGCCACGTGTACCTCTGTGGGTCCTGAAAAACACAGTCAAGCAAAAGATAGGGAAAGTTGGTATAGAAAACCAGACTCCCTGCTAGCTCAGACCTTACAAAAACTAAAAATAAAAGACAGGCAAGAAAAACTAGTCTTTAAACTACCAAAAAACTAAAGAAAATTCTAGGAACCCTAGAGAGTCTCCCCAGTATGGTGGCCAATTCTGTTGTTGGGAAAAAACACACTACGAACTAGCAAATAGAGTTCAAACTTTGCATGCAGATATGACCAAATAGAAATTACTTTCTACCTTCATCCCTAGATTTAAATCCCATTTTCTTAGTAAATGCATGGAAAGATCAACCTACCTCATTCCCGGCACTTGATGTCGATCCTCCGTTGTGCTTGATTCCTTGTTCGCAATACTCCTTCCAAAGTTGACCTGCACCCAAGACAAGCAACAACTATGCATGCATACTACTCATATACTAACGGGTTAGAAATCCAAACATAAACTAATCAAACCATAAAAAGTTCATGAATTGGGATGGGAAAAGCACTTTCTTTATTACTTTGAATGAGTCAACTTACAAAAGTTGAGACCGGCCACCGCTCCTTGAACCTGATCCTAGGATCCTCTTCTTCTGTCCTTCAACTACTTTGCTTTGAATCTTCTTTGGCATAAGGAAAGGCTAAAGGGTTGGGACAATGGGAATACGTAAATGGGCAGAGTTTCTTTGCTATATTTTCCCCCCTCCAAATGGGACCCCTACCCCTTCTTTTATAGGCTAGAAAGATCTAGGTATTTGGATGAACCCTCAGCCATGCATGGCTAGGAGTTTCATTTAACTCACCCATAGCTTTTTGTTCCGTCGGCAAGTTTCCTTTTTTCATGCTTTTGTCGATCCACGTGGGCTGTTTTGGGTCAGCCAACATGTACACGCATGCAGTAATGGATTAGGGTGCGTGGGCCTTTATAAAAGAGGATTTTGAAAGAGTTGTTCATCAGTGCTTTGGCAAAGAAGGGATATGAGTTTCCCTAATGCCAGGTAAGCATGTGTGGTGCAATTTAGGGTTATAACAGCTACTAGATAACATCTCTGTGTTGTTTTGGTGCTACAAATATTCTCTCTGTGTTCATCCGGTACTGGGCAAGTCTCTGTATTGTTCCGGTACTACAACAATAGTCACCTTTGTGTTCACCTGGTACTGAGGGAGAAGGCCTATATTGGTCGGGTACTACAACAATTTTATGCAGTGGTCTGGTACTAAGCTGTGATCTGGTACTAGTGATGAAGTTTTGGTAATTCTTATTCTATACTCAAAGGTTTGTTTTCTGCTTGATACAAATGTTTCAGGCAATAAGAGGTATAAGCTCACTATTTTATACCGTTTTATTAAAGAATCATACTAATTGTGTACTAGACGTGTGGTTACTCTCATGCATCCTCCTTTCCTCAATTATTATGTGTTCCCTACCATGAACTTCTGCAATTCCTCGTGTGTATTTTCTAGTAAATAAATCATTCATAGGAACTCGAAGCTTTTGATGGGTTGGTCATAATATGTTACGAGCACTAAGTAATTATACCTTTAATAGGACCAATTCCATTCTCAAACACTCTAGTCAAAGACCTATGTTCATATAGTGAAGAAACATCATAGTTCCATGATCCAACATCACACCGTGTGAATGATTTATTTAAACCATGTCTCAATGCATGTCAAATCCATGATTCTTTTCCGGTCACGATGGCGTCAAATGGTTGCATAACTGTGAATTTTGATCACATCGACCATATATCCTATAATCATTGCCCAACATCTGACGCAAACCTCCATACGATATTTTAAGTTATTCATGGATACGACTTACCTTACCTCGCCTTCATTACCACTGATTTGACCGTTGTAATCTAAATTCCAACTTATAAACGCTCCTCTAGATGGCTTCACCATCCAGATGAGCATTATTTACCCATGATTTTGTCATACAATCTCCATTCACACCGTTCTCTGTCCCTTCGTACCATTTTCATACTCTGTTCGCTTCCAATACTCCACTGTTCACTTCTTTGTTCTGGTACTAAACCCTCCTACATTATGTTGCCTCATATGTTGTGAGAATTGTTTTTAAGTCAGCATGGGGGTTGATAGGCACAAACTAGTGTTCCAATTATATAGGGAGATGTAGGAATACCAAGCTTGTAGGGATAAATTTGAGCATATCGGCTGGATCGCGTTCTTAGAAAGATTCAAAGGCCATCATGAGGGGGTACTTGTGCATTTTCTCAAACCTATGACAGCGAGAGTGTTCAGTTGGGGGAATTGAAATTGATGATAACAGAAGCCGCCATAGAGGAATCTACATGCTTTCCTTCCTCTGAAGAGAAATATTTTAAGGGGGTGATCATCGACAGAAGGATTTTTTAGAAGTTTCTAAATCCGGAACACTAGGATCCTGATTGGACCAAAGGGATTCCCCAGAATTGTATTAAGGAGGAGTACAAGACAATGCTCATCATCCTGCAGAGGTTTCTCACCTGTGAAGGAAGGTATGTCATGACTTTCTTATATCACTTAAAGCTTATGTTTCATTATGAAGGAGGGCCACAAATTGACTTTCCCCATTTCCTCTGGATGAGTCTAAACAAAATGGTGAGAGGAGTTAAATCAGCATCCAAAAAACCTGAAACTAGTCTCTACCACCATGGGTTAATGAATTTATTGGTTGTCCATGCATTGAGAAAACAAGGCAGTAGTTGGAAAAAACTCCTTCAACAAAATTTTTCTCAAGAGGGAGTTTCTAAATATATAGAATAACATGAAATAGAGGCATGTAGTGAGGGGTCTAGTATAAAGATGAGAGAAAGGAAAAGCAAAGGGAAGCGGTTAGGGAATGAAGAGGCTTTTTTTACACCTAGTTCATCCCAATCTATTGATAGATTCGACAAGGATAAGTCTATTATGATAGAGTATCCTATTGCATCCAATAAAAAGAGAACCTCCCAATATCAGCAACCAAGTCCATCCATGATCCCTAAAACGAAACTACCACACAGTAAGAGGCAGCAAAGAAAGAACTATGGGCAAGGTGAACTCTCAGATAGTGATCATGATTCAACTATTGAATTATCACAGGATCTAGTTAGCAAGTTAGAGAGGGCCCATGAAATAAATATTCAAAGCAGGAGAAAGTTTCAAAATAAGGATGTGCCAGAAGAACAAATCCTAAAGGAGACTACTACATCTAGGAAGGAGAGGTCCTCCCAATCTAAGGAACCAAGTCTAGCCTTGATCCCTAAAATTCAATTGCCATGAAGTGAGAGGCGAAAAAGAAAGAAATATGGTCAAAATGAAGTTTCATATGGTGCCCCTGAGGAAAATATTGAGTTTCCTCAAGAGTCGGTTAGTAAGTTGGAGAAGACTCATGAACTAAAAATTGGAAGTAGGGAGAAGCTTAAAATGAAGAATGTGCAGAAAGAGCCAACTCTTGTATCTACACCTCCACCCGCTAGGGTAAAAAAAAGGAGTGTACAAAAAGAGAAGGCTTCCATACCTGCACTTCAATCCCCTAGAGTAAAAATGAAGAAGGTACAAGAGAAGAAAAATCTAGAGTTTACACCTCAGTCCTCTAGGGTTAAAACAAAATCTGTGCAGGAACAACTCTTTTGGCACATATAGTGTAACAACTCTTTTGATTACGAATCCTGGATTGATATGTAAATGAGTGAAATATACTAAACATATATTTACACCAACACCATATAAACAATGTTTATAGAGCCTTGCAACTACTGCGAGACCATAAGTTTTTTCTGATATGTTCCAAATTCACTTTTGGGTCTTCAAAGTTTGAATACTTGATTCACATTGCTACTCATGATATGGTGCAAGTAGGTCTCAAGAAAGTTATGGCTATATAATATTTTCCTTTTCCCAATACCTTAAATAGTTTCAATGGGTTTTTAGGAATTATATGCTACTACAAAAAGTTTGTAAAACATTATGGAAGAATTGCTACTCCCTTAACCACCGTTCTCAAAAATAATTCATGTCTATGGAGCAAGGTAACTGAGCACGCCTTCTCATCTTTAAAGGATGTCATGTGCACCAGTCCAATATTAGAAATGATTTATATTACTAATACTTTTTTCCTAGAGTGTGATGTCTTGGGCAAAGGTCTTGGAGTGGTATTGATGCAAGAAGGGTCTCCCTTGGAATTCACTAGTAAGCAATTGTGTGACCACAATTTAGGAAAATCCACATATGATAAAGAGATGATGTCCACCCTTCGTGCAATTAAGACTCGACACCCATATCTCATAGGGAGTCATTTATATATCAAGACAGACCATCACAATCTAAAGTATTTTCTAGAATAAAGGTTATCATTAATTCAACAGCATAAGTTGGTCACCAAGATGCTTGGGTATGATTATGAGATTATATATAAGAAGGGTAAAGAAAATGTGGCGGTTTATTCTTTATCCAAACAATTTGAGGAGGATGGGTCCTTATTTTCCTTATCCTTACCCATTCCAAGGTGGCTTGATGAAGCCCATTAAGAATGGTTGGAAAATGACACTACAATTCAACTCATCCAATGGTTTCAAGAAGATCCCAACCTGCCTAAAGGTTATACATGGAAGAAATATGCATTGAGGTACAAAGGGTGAATTATTCCAGTAAAGAATTATGCTTTAAAACAATAGGTCTTAGAAGAGTTACATTCATCACCTTCAACATGTCACTCAATCTTTCATAAAAAATATGAATGAGTTAAGTGCTCCTTCTTTTGGAAAGGCATGAGAACAGACATAAGGTATTTTGTAGTGGCATGTGACACTTGCGAAATAAACAAAGGGGAGATAGTGAAGATGTTAGGGGCATTGAAACCATAACCTGTTAGAAGATACACAATACAATAGATACATAGATATATGTGGTTCACCCAGTGTGGGATACATCCAACAGAGAAATTGTCAGGTCCTTCCTTTTTATTATCCAGCAAAATGAAGGGATACAACCTACAACACACCCCTTGTAACTTCCACTTCTTTCTCTCATAGTCTACTCTTTTAGAATACAATATTTGCAATAATACACAGCCGCAATACAATTCCCTCATAAAAGAGGGTTTCCTTCTAGGGAAAAAAACCCTAGCGTAGCTTATATCGTTAGATATGCGACCTTATAATGAACAGTCCATATTGACTACGAAATTACAATATTTTACAAGGCAATTTATCTCAATATTTTGCTTCGAGGGCAGTGCCCCGTAATACCCCGCCAGGAGGGGACTATAAAAGTTTTCGTTGCCCCCCTGGCGATAGTTGTGGGGGGGGGATCCCCCCCACCCCTTGTTAGGGAATGGGGTCCAAGAACGACTGAAACAATCCTCTAAATCAGGACGATAATTAGGATCCACAACCAACACTACCAATCCTAGCAAATATATGGACTAATCTCTATATGGATTCTATAGTGGGACTTCCAAGAGCTGGTAAAAAATAAGTGATCATGGTGGTAGTCAACCGTCTTTCCAAAAATTATCACTTTTGTCCTTATCGCACCCATTTACATTTTCCTCATTTCCCCAAGTCTTCATGGATCAAATTTTTTAAGTTGCATGGCATGATCGCTTCCATTATCTAGGATAAAGACCCAACATTCACTAGCGAACTTTGGAAATAGATGTTTAAACTTAAAGGTACCCAACTAAAAATGAGCAATGAATATCATCTCCAAACAAATGGTCAAACAAAAGTGGTCAAAAAGTTCTTAGAAATCTATTTGCAATGCCTCACATCCAAAAAGTTGGACCAATCAGCATAATGGATGTAACACCACGTTTCCCCCAGTTTGTAAATATAACTATATTGGCCAAGAAACTATGGAAAACTCAAAGGTGTGAATGTTTTATTTGATGGACCTTCGTATAAAAGGTCGATGAATGTAAATTTTGTTATTTTAATAGAAAATGTATGCATGTTGCATGACTACTGGAAAGGGGATGTGCTAAGAGAGACCATGAATGTTATGAAAGAGATGGTGGAGGGGACAAGGAATGGTTGCATTAACCTCCACCAAACCAGTACTTTGTTGGATTTAATTTCTCAAGATCAGAACAACCCTCTGACCCAGGAATGAATTACAGTCAGGATAGTAGGTGGGAAGACCTCCTCAAGAGTTAATGAGGGGATGGGGAAAATTGCCCATCTGTAAGGCTTCCATACATGACCATGGACTGGGAATTCGGGCCACACACATTCTTGCTGGAAAAGGCAAGAAAGGAAAGTGTGGGGGTCAGAGAGGGGAATATGTGAAGAGTGTAAAGACGAGAGACAAAACTTTGGGATTCAAGGAAGAACTGTGAAAAGAGTGTTCTGATCACGGGAAATAGAGACTGAGTCAGGAGGAGAGTACCCTTCGTCCCTATCTATTTCGGTGTCGGAAGAAGAGATTCAATCTCAAAGCATCATGGTCTAGCTCGGGGGTGGCTAGTGGTAAATCTTTTAGGAGAGACTGAGCCTATGGTTGGGTGGAAATGAGAACCCCTTCCAGTAGTCGCTTCATGTTATCTAGTTTTGATAAGTGTTTCCATAATTTATGCGTTGAATTGGGAATTAATGGTTGCATGCATGTATTTACTTATCTGTAAATGGTTTCTGCGTTGAAAAGGCTAAATTATGTATGTACGTTGGCTTCCTTCAGAACTTATGCTTCTACTTTTCCTGTATGCTCCAGTTTAACTCTTGAAGGTGTTTTCCC
This sequence comes from Picea mariana, assembly GCA_032191745.1. Taxonomy (NCBI): domain Eukaryota; kingdom Viridiplantae; phylum Streptophyta; class Pinopsida; order Pinales; family Pinaceae; genus Picea; species Picea mariana. The sequence continues at coordinate 17,011 of JASDQU010206210.1, forward strand.
CAAGGAGATACCTCACAACTCTGGAATTGGAGCAAGCCTCTTGGCACTAATACCATCTTGGTAATCTCACAATTTTACATCGCCCTGTTTTAGAATTTAAGGTTCTGCAAATTAGGAAGGTGTTTCCTTCAAACCAGTAGCTTGAGAGACCTTGAACTCGCACCCACGACCTTAACTAAAACCCGGCTAAGAGTAGATCTCATAGCCCGAGAGTCATCTGAAGGTACATGTGACCTAGTTCTAAGAGCCCTGCACTAATCCCAAAAGGATCTAGTTCAAAATGTTTTCAGAGTTTCGGGAGTTCAATGCCTGGAATGTCAAACTTCACGATAGTCAAAGTTACCTGAACTCCCTAAGTAACAAGAGCCATAAATGAATCAAGAACCTAACTGAGGAGATGAATTTGAACCGTTCATCGGGAGGAAAACCTATCTTAGTTGTCATATCGACTCAAAGACCCACTGGAGTTAACGAATCAAACGCCAGTTTCTCAATTAGATCGATGGTTGGAATCATTGCGAAGCGCGAAGGTGAAATTAGCGGACATGCTAGTTCACGACCCGCAATAAACTAACATCGTTGATCTCATTGGGGATGGAATATGAATGAACACGATTAGATATAGTCAAGCGATAACTTCCTAGATTGCGGAGATTAGGCCCCGCAATACTTGTGAACTGTATATCTGTGAATAGAGATCGATGGTGGGGAATCATTGTGGAGCGCGAAGGTGAAATTAGCGGGTGTGCTAGTTCACGGCCCGCAATTCACCAGCGTCATTGATCTCGTCAAGGTGGAGGATCAAAGACCACAATTATATCGAGTTGGGTGAGTACTTTTCTAATTGCGGAGATTAAGCTCTTCGATAAAGAGCGAGCATGTTGGGGCCCCACAATCACTATGAACCATCGATCGGTGAACAATTCGGTATTGGCCAGATCATGACCGTGAAAACATGAGGGAAGTTGAAAGACGATGAGATCGGAGCAACGAGGGCACATGTCTCCCCTGACCCAGCTACATGTCAGACCCTGAAACACGCATACCTTGCCCACGTTGTTGACGAAATTACTGGGATTCCAGGAGTCTGGGACTTCAGGACTATGAAGGATTCGAGGTGCTTCGAAAATCCCCGAAGTTCCGAAGTGTCGAAGTAGATCCTATATGTTAGCACAGGAAGGAACGTGGTAGTAGATCGTTGACTCTGGAAAACAACACTTGAGAGGAAAGTGAGGAGTGAAGTTCTGAAGTGCCGAAGAACATCAGAATTGTCTGTTGGGAGAAGGATGCATGGTGCTCGATCTGTAATTCTGGGTACGGAGTACTTCGGAGAAAAAAGGCATTGGAATGTTTGAAACCCCTAAATGTCGAAGTCCCGAAGTGGATCATAGTCGTCAATCATGAAGGGACGTGTGGTTCTCGATCTGTAACTCCGGGTACGGAGTACTTCAAAGGAAAAAGGCATTGGAATATTTGAAACCCCGAACGTGGAATTCCCAAAGTGGATCACAGTCATCGATCGCAAATGGATGCGTGGCACTCGATCTGTAAATCCGGGTATGGAGTAATTTGAAGGAAAAAGGAGTTGGAATGTTTGAAACTCCTGAACGCCGAAGTCTCGAAGTGGATCACAAACATCTATCATGAAGGGGCACATGGTGCTCGATCTGTAACTCCAATTATGGATTACTTCAGAGGAAAAAATCATTGGAATGTTCGAAACTCCCAAACGTCGAAGTCCCGAAGTGGATCATAGTCGTCGATCACAAGGGACTTGTGCCACTCGATCTATAACTCTGGGTACGAAGTACTTTGGAGTAAAAAAGTCTTTGGAGTGTTTGAAACTCCCGAACGTCAAAGTCCTGAAGTGGATCACAATCCTTGATCACGAGGGACGTGTGGCACTCGATCTATTACTCAAAGTACGAAGTACTTCGGGGAGAAAAGGATTTGGAGTGTTTGAAACTCTTGAACATCAAAGTACCGAAGTGAATCAGGGTCATCAAAATCCCTGAGGACATGCAGCATCGGATTGTGAACTTCATAGATTTTCCACTCCAGAGGATTCGCATGGTTGTTGTCTCGGTGTCTATTGTCTTGGCATCTGGTCATAGTCCATGGTCATATGAAAGTATAGAGGGATGGAAGAACCTGAAGAAATTGGGAGAGGATATCTATCCACTCTGAGATCGGTTTAGATCATGGAAACCGTGGCTGGAAATATCTAGAAGAGAAGAAGGGAATAGAGACCCCGAATGAGGGTATTGATTTTCTTAAGAAGAACAAAAATTTTAGGCCCCACTATGGGTATGTTGCAAATTGGTATCAGATCATGGTTACAACACTTGACCTGCTTGGGCTCATGGACGAGTCACTTAAAAATCATGTTTAAAGAAAATCTTAAGGGTGACGCCCTACCTTACCTATTTCCTAAAGAATCTGGTTAAACTATTACTAAATAAAAATAATGAAAACGTTATACTGTGTGTGTATTTAAGAAAAATGAACTATGTGTTTCTCATGAACTACTAGAATATTAGCTAACAGTAAGTGTTTTGACAACACTCTAGCAGTCAGTGAATCATGAGAAATCACAAGCATAAAGGATGGTTATGCACCATGAAGTGGGGGAGGGCTCCCACAATAGAGACAAGGATTTTGATGAGAGGAGAGCAGTGGAGACCCCTCCGGATCCAGCTGAAACTGAAGAAGCCTTATGAACGAATACCAGAGTTGCAAGGCTGACAATGAGAGATCGATAAAGGAGCAAGAGAAACAAACAAAAATCAATGCAGTATTGTTGCAGAGCTTATCTGATATACAGAGGTAGTTGCAGCATGGACCTGCAACCAGCCATGTGGATAGATGACATACCAAGAGAAGTCAAATTCCACCTGAAATATGAAAACATGGTCCCATAAGTGGCCACATAGGGATAAGTGCCTCAAGGAAGGCCCAACCTAGAAGCAGGGAANATCTTCTAGTAGCAAAACTATCTCACATTCTCAGAATAAAGGAAAGAAGTGAAAGCACTCCAAAAGTCATGATCTTTAAGAGTTCAAGAAATCCAAACCACGCTCTTTCAATGGAGAGATTGAGAAAGGGGAAGAGGCAGAATCTTGGATGCTTGGTTTAAGGAATTACTTCAGAGTTCATGACTATTCTGAAAAATTGAAGGCTCGAATAGCCATCTTCAACCTGAATGGAAAGGCTTCCATTTGGTGGGAAGATCTTAAGAATGTGAAAGGAATCCATGAAAAGGACTTATCATGGAAACAGTTTGAGAAACACTTCAAGAAGAAATATATGTCAAAGAAATACTTTGATAGGAAGACTAAGGAGTTCTATGAACTCAAGCTAGGACAGCTCAGCATAGAGGAATATATCAATAAATTCCTTGATTTGTTGAGGTATGTACCCTACATAAAATATGAAAAGTTAAAAGTCCAACGATATGTCAGTGGGTTACCTCATACCTACCAGAACAGGATTGATTTTGACAAGCCAAATACCTTAGAAGACACTATCTGGAAGGAAAGGTATTGTTGTGAACAGTTTGGGCGTCAGACAGAACCTCGTGAGGACTAGAAGAAGAAGAGTAGTTCAGGGTTCAAGAAGAAGGGATTTAAATCCCAAAGATTTAATAACTATAGGAAGGATTCAAGGATGAGCCTTCCTACCCGAAGTGTGTACTAGAAAAATTTCCCCTCCCATAGTGTAAATAAACCTTTTGGATCAGCCCCAGGAAATATTGATAACCCAAAGAGAGAACCCTTTAAATGTTGGGGTTGTGGAGAAGAACATCTGTTGAGGGATTTCCCACACAGACAGCAGAACAATAGGAGAATTTAAAACATCCAAGAAGCTACCAAATTCAATGATGTGGCTAGGAGAATTCCACAGATTTATGTGGCTTTGGATAATAAACAAGCCGACCACCAAGCTTCAGTGGTGGAGATGGAAGGTATGATCGCCAACCATCTAGTTTCTATTTTAATTGACCCCGGTTCTAATTTGAGTTATGTAGCCCCTCAGACTGTTTATAAGTGTAAACTGCAACCAATTAGACATGTTAATCCATGGTTGGTATAGCTAGCCACTGGAACCAAAAGAAAAGTAACAAAGGTCTTACCAGCTTGCCAATTCATCATGGATGGGCTTCCAACCCAAGAGACCCTTAACATACTTCCCATAGGATCTTATGACTTGTTGATTGGTATGGATTGGTTGGATGCTTATAAAACTAAGTTGGACTATTACCATAAAAATCTAGAATGTGTAAATGAAGAAGGGGGAAAGATGACCCTCCAAGGGATTCAGAAACTTTTCTCAGTGAGACAAATATCATCCCTTCAAATGAAAAAATATTGTAGAAAGGGATGTCCTCTATATGAAATACAGGTGTTGGAATCTGTTGAGTATGAAAAACCAAACCTAGAGGACCACCCCATATTAAGAGAGTATAAAGACGTGTTTCCAGAAGAGGTACCGGGTCTACCTCCAAGAAGAGACATTGAATTCTCGATAGAACTTGCACTAGGAGCAGTGTCAGTGTCTAGGATGAGTACACTCGAGCTAGTTGAGATCAAGCTATAGCTAAAGGAAATGATGGAAAAATGCTACATCCGGCCAAGTGTGTCTCCATGGGGAGCATCGGCCTTGTTTGTGAAAAATAAAGATGGCACACTCTGAATTTGCATAGATTATAGATAACTCAATAAGACAACCATAAAGAACAAGTACCCTTACCAAGAATCAATGACTTGTTAGACCAATTAGGGGGTGCTTCCATTTTCTCAAAGATTGACTTGAGGTCTGGATACCATCAATTATGAATCCAGGATGACAACATCCACAAAATGGCCTTCAGGACAAGGTATGGTCACTATGAATTAGTGGTGGTGCCATTTGGACTAACTAATGCCCCGACCACTTTTATGTGCTTGATGAACAATGTACTCAGCAAATTCCTAGAAAGATTTGTATTAGTTTTCATTGATGATATATTAATCTACTCCAAGAACAGAGAAGATCATGAAGAACATATTAGACTTGTACTTCAAGTACTAAGAGAGCATCAGCTCTACGCTAATCTTAGCAAGTGTGACTTTTTCCAGAAGCAAGTGCATTACTTGGGCCATGTCATTTCTGAAGAAGGGGTGGCAGTAGACCCTGACAAGATCAGATCTATTATAGAATGGCCTACCCCAAAGGATGTATCTGATATTAGATCCTTTATGGGATTAGCAAGATATTATAAAAGGTTCGTAAAAGGATTTTCCAAGATTGGTTGTCCAATCACTGCCCTCCAGAAAAAGGGGGTTAAATTCACTTGGACATCAGAATGAGAAGAAATATTTTAGGAACTGAAATACCTTCTGGCCCATGCACCCATGATGAAGATTGCATACCCTGATAATGACTTCCTTGTGTGTACAAATTCCTACAAGGAAGAACTCAAAGGATTCCTTATGCAAGAGGGACGTGTAATTTGCTATGCATCCAGGAAATTAAATGAGAATGAAATCAATTATGTGACCCATGATCTAGAGTTGGCTTCCATAGTGCATACTTTAAAAATGTAGAGGCATTACCTCCTGGGTAGGATATTTTTACTTATGACAGACCACTTTGGGTTGAGGCACCTGTTTGATCAACCAAAACTTAATGCTAGACAAGCTAGGCAGATGTCTCTCCTTAGTGATTTCGATTTCAAAATCAAACACATCAAAAGGAAGGAAAAAAGGGTGGTCGATGCCCTTAGCATAAGTGTGAAAATGATTCACCTGGAAGCAGTAATCACCTTTGAAACGGATGTAAGGGAAAGAATCAGGAATGCACAAGAAATAGATGCATTCTTCAAGACCGTGACCTCATACCTAAGACAAGAGCCTACAGGGATAAAGTATGAAGGCTATCAGATGCTCGATGAAAGCCTACTGACCTACAGAAACAGATTATATATTCTAATTTGTGACGACTTGAAGAGTTTCATAATGGATTAACTACACAAGAGACCATATATTGGTCACCCATGATATCAGAAAATGATCATGGCCACTAGGAAACAATTCTATTGGCCTGCACTGAAAAGGGACATAGTCGACTATCTAGATAAGTGCCTAGAATGCCAACAAGTTAAGGAAGAACACTGACACCCAGCATGGTTGTTACAGCCTCTACCAATTCCAGAATGGAAATGGGAAACCATTTCCTTGGATTTCATCATGGGATTACCAAGATCGACTAAGCATAATGATTCCATCATGGTAGTGGTGGAAAAATTGAGTAATTTTGCTCACTTCGTTCATGTCAAGTCGACTTGCGAGGCAATAGATATTGCCAACATATTCATGAAGGAGATATTCAAACCGCATGACATGCCTAGAGAGATTGTATCTCACAGATACACAAAATTCACTTCAATCTTTTGGAAATCCTTGATGGTTGGTATTGAGACTAAATTGTTGTTTAGCATAGCCTATCACCCCCAAACTGATGGACAG
>JASDQU010206211.1:11894-30479 GCA_032191745.1 Picea mariana
AGTTGGAAGCCCCAAAGAGTGGTCAAGAAACCCCTAGTTGGTTAATAAAGGGGTAAATTTTTTGTAACAAGAAAACCCTAGAAGCCCTAAAGTAAGGAGGGGAGTTACCTATCCCTTGTATAAATACACCTCATGGAGTCATTCATTAGTACATTCACATACACTTATATTGAACATCTATCTAGTGAATTGTTATGGTTTAATGAATGGTTTAATGATTTTTTTGGTCTAGTAATTTGGTAATGGTTTATATTTCTATTGGAAAGTCTACTAGTGAATTTGAGGTTGAATCTGACGTATCAAGTTTGAGGCGGAAAAAAGTTTGAAGGTTCGTGTAATATTCCAAATATAAAATAGTATGGAGAACATAGATAATTAGCTAGAAATGGCAGATGAACAATAATGTAACCAGAAAAACACCACAATAATACTAAAATGATACAAGAATAAGACCAAAAAGAGCACTTTGATTACTGAGAACAATGTTCACTTTCCTCTTTGAGGGGGAAACCTCCAACAGAGCAGAGCTCTATTACAATAATATCTAAGAAAAAACTTCTCATACCCTCGACTCCTATTTATACTAAATATGTCTATCAAAAGAACAATCTAGAGGAAGATCCTTCTAGAAGCAGAAGCTTCTATTATGTCTTCTTACATTGGACTTATTCTTTCTTATTTCTAGGCCTTATTAATATTGACCTTTATTACATGGAAATATATTATTCTACCTACGTGAGGGGTTAGGTCCCTAACATGTCCTCCCCTTAAAAACAACCTTGTACTCAAGGCTTGAGATGAGGAAATTGTTGTAGAGTGGTAGTTGGTTCCCAAGTGGCATCTACTGGAGTTGTATCTTTCCACTAGACTAACACTTCCTTGATGGTTCACTGATGCAGACGACGCTCACGCTGGTCCAAAACTAGTTGTGGTTATAGCCAAATGGAGCCTTCTTCATCCAACTCCAGAAGGTTGGTTTGAGTTTGGAATTTAGTTCCAATCACCTTCTTTAAGCAGGAAACATGAAAAACAGGATGTAGCTTAGAATGATTGGGAAAATATAATTGATAGGCCACCTGTCCCACATGCTTGAGAACAGTATAAGGACCATAAAATTTGGGCGCTAGTTTCTGACAATGGTCAGCTTTGAGGGATTTTTTCTTTTAAGGTTGCAGTCGAAGAAACACTTGATCCCCTTCTACAAATTGATGTTCAGAGTGAACTTGATTTTCTTGTTGCTTCAAGCAATTCTGGGCCATGACCAAATTCTCCTTGAGGGTACAAAGAATAGCCTCTCGAATGGTAAGCGTTTGGTCAACCGCTTAGACCTTCAAGAGACCTGGAAAATATGAGAGAACTGAAGGTGGATTTTTTCCATATACCGCTTCAAAAGGAGTCATGCGGGTAGTTGTACCACCATTCAGCTAGTGGTAACCATTGATCCCACAGATTTTTCCTTTTTGATGCAAAACACCTCAAATATGTTTCCAAACACTTGTTGACAACTTCATTTTGACCATCATTTTGGGGATGATAAGTTGTGCTGATATGTAATTGGGTGCCTTGGAGCTTGAACAGTTCTTGCCAAAAATTGTTGGTGAAAGTTGGGTCACGATTAGAAACAATAGAATGAGACATGCCATGAATATTGAAGAGCTGATCCATGAAAATTTGAACCACAATGGATGTTGGAGAGCACAAAAATGATCATACTTTGAAAGACGATCAACTACCACCATGATGACTGATTTATTTCCCGATTTAGGTAATCCTACAATAAAATCCATAGAGATATCCCACCAAATAGCAGGTGGAATCGAAAGCGGTTGTAGTGTGCCAGGAGATTTGACTGTTTCTCCCTTGTTTCATTGACACACATCACATTCAACCACAAAACTATGAACATCTTGTTTCATGCCATCCCAAAAAAAAGAACGTTTGACCCGATCATAGGTTTTGGTAAACCCAGAGTGACCAACGGTGAGTGTAGCATGAAGCTCAGAAAGTACCGTGAATTTAAGTTTTGAATTTTTACTTAATTACAAATGGCCTTTGTATAGAAGCTCATCATTGAGCTAAGAGTACCCTGGGGAGACTAGAAAATTGAAGTGCAATTGTTGTATCAGATACGAACTTTTGGGATCCTATAGCCATTCCTGGTGAACAACTTGGAGCCAATCTGGTACAATGAAGGAGAGAGAAAAAAGGGACCCTTCATCTTCATATTTTATGGGAAAGGCATCAACAACCACATTGAGTTTTCATTTCTTGTAAATGATGTCATAATCATATCCAAATAGCTTAATCACCCATTTTTCTTTCTCTGGGGAGGAAAGGCGTTGTTCCAAAAAATACTTGAAGCTTTGATGATCTGTCTTAATTTTGAAGCATTTCCCCAATAGATAAGGGTGCCAAAGATCCATGGCATGGAGAATAGCCAACATTTCATTTTCATATCTTGATTTGCCAAATTTTTTCTCTGATAGTTGTTTGTTGGTAAAGGCCAAAGGTCAACCCTCTTGCATAATGATGACGCCAATTCCTTTCCCAAAAGCATCACATTCTAGGACAAAGTTCTTTGTGAAATTAGGAAGGGCCAGGACTGGAGTGGTGCACATGGCCATCTTCAAGGTTTGAAAACCCTAAGCAAATGCTAGAGTCCAAGTGAAATAATTCATTTTAAGGAGAGTAGTGAGAGGTTCCTCAATCTTTCCATAATTCTTAACAAACTTGCAATAATAACCTGTTAAACCCATAAATCCACACAATATTTTGAGAGTCTTTGTGTGAGGCCAATATTGCATAGCTCCAATATTTTTAGGATCCACCCTAACACTGGTCTTGCCAACAAGATGACCCAAGTACTCGACTTCTGAGGAACCAAAAGCACATTTAGATTATTTGAGGAAAAGTTGGTGTTGAGAGAGTAGATGGAGAACTCGATCCACATGAGCAACATGGGTTGTCCATGTTTTACTATAGATGAGAATATCATCAAAGAAAAATAAGACAAAATTTGTCTTTAATGATGAGTTTGTTGAGGGCGTGAAATTCAGGAAAACATGTGCCAAAAAAATTCTTTCTTAAGGACCATGACCACAGGAGAAGAGTAGGGGACCGTAATAGGGCGGATAACACCTGTGTTGAGCAGTTCTTGAACAATTTTCTCAATTTCATTTTTTTGGGAAAATGGGTGACGATAGGGATAGATATTGCAAGGAAGGATTCCTGGGACAAGGGGAATGGAATGATAATGAACACCACGGGAAGGAGGGATTCCCTGGGGAGTGGAAAAGACCACTTGATGTTTAGAGATGATGGATTGGAGGTCCTGCGACACAGAGGGTGTCTCAGCTCCTTGTATGGCATGGAGTTGGGAATCAATTCCAGAATGACCTTTTTTTAGCATCTTTTCTATGCGATGGGAATTGATGATCTCTAGGGAACCAACGGTGATTCCTTAGAGCTTAAATTGTTGGCCCTCCTGGTCGAAATGCATGGTTAATTCCTTAAAATCCATGAGAATGGGACCGAAAGTCCTTATCCATTCTACACCCAACACAATGTCACAACCACCCATGTTGATAGAAAACATATGAGATTTCAAGTGGTATTCACCAATTTGGATACACACATTTTCACAACTCTCTCCACATTTCATGGACCTACCATTGGCAATCATGGTTTGAAAATTATTGACGACATGGATATAGAAATTAGTTTCTTGGGCAATGCAACAATGAATAAAATTATGGGTGCTTCCACATAAAAAAGAATGATGACCTTCCTATTCTTAATGTAACCAATTAGCTTGAAGGTTTGGGGAGTAGAGAAGCCAGTGAGAGCATTTATGGAAATGACCGGTTCTACTTCGGGAGGGTCTGAGCAAGGGGTCATGTCAGTGGGTTCAAGTGACATGGACACAAAGGGAGCCTCAATATCCTCTTCTGAAACATCCTCTGAGATTTCCATAAAAATATTTTGTTCCTTACACTTGTGCCTAGGAAAATATTTTTCATCACAATTATAACAAAGGCCTTTGATTTTTCGTTCAACCATTTAGACCCTGGTCAATTTATGGATCTTTAGTGGAGTAGAAGGAGGAGTGGGAGTGATTGGATTAGTGCAAGGAGTAAAGGAGGGTTTTTGGTTTTGAGAAGAGACAACATGTTGTGCTTCCTTAGCTATTTTAGTATCATCCACCCAACTCTAAGGCCGAGCCATGAGGACATGGGCACAAATATCATCCTTGAGCCCACTGATAAAACATTCTCGGAAAAAAACATCAGACATGCCCTCTGTACGAAAATCCAGTTGCTCAAAAGCAGTTGTAAAGTCTTCTATTATGCCATAATATTTCAACTTTGTCAAATGGCCTAAATGGTTGGTGTCAGTGTCAAAGCGTTCATAAAGATCTTCCACAAAGTGTGTGCAAGCCACATTCCCTTGGCAGGAATTTTTTCTCCATTGCCAGCATTGCCAATGTTCTTGATCTAGATGGAGAACACCATACCATAGTTTGACCAACTCATCCATAATACCATACAAAGAGAAATAATGTTCCATTTGAGTTACTCATCCAGTGGGATCTGAGCCATAAAATTTGGTGACATCCACACATGGAAGGTGTAGGTCACACTAAAAGTGATGGGGTTGAAAATTATGGGAATGAGAGGAAGTTTCACCTTCAGTATGCAAAGGTGGGTCGGATGAGGGAATATCTGCAGGGATATGTAGCTTGGTGCAAATCATCCTAGAGACGGATTCAAGATGGGTAGAAATGTCTTGTTTGAGGTCTTGTTTGAGTTATTCGATTGTGGTTGTGATGGAGGAATGCATGTTTTTATTGATGGTGGAAATGTTGGCACTGAGTTGTCTCACTTCCTTTTGGGTTTCTTTGAAATTAGAGTGCAAGGTGTTGAAGTGAGCTTCCAAGTCTTGGCTATGGGTATGGGCCATGATGAAGAGGGAACATGAAAAGGGGCGGGTGGGACCACACATAAAATGGGTTATGGGTGAAGTGTATCACAACGATCAGGGTGACGAGTTGAATCCAATGGGGTAAATACCAAATAAGGGTGTTGGAAGGCTGTCATGTCCACGAGAAAAAACATTTGGTGAAAAATGATAGGTATGACTGTGATAATGGAGAAGAGAGAAATCCGATGTAATAATTCTCAAATAATGGTGCCAAATTTGACCTGAAGAATACTACAGTGATGAAATTCCCAAATGCTTAACATGAAGAAATGTGTAGTAATTTCACAACCCGAATGTAATAGACACAGTTGCGCGACAATAGATCTTGTCTATTCTATTTTTGTTTTTGTCCCAAAGGTTAGGGTATTCAAGGGTTCTACAGACAAGGGTCTGCCTTGTGGTATAGATCTCTAATATACGTGGGGAGTCCAACAGTAGTACTTTGCCCAATATCTCAGGGCACCAACTAAGGAGGCTAGACTGTGCCCTTAGCCGTACTACCTAACTACCCAAGTACTAGAGAGTATCTTCTTGAGTGTTGTTCTCGGTGGCACTATAACAGTCAAAAAACCGATCGATTTATCTATGGAGGGATTCGAGAGATCTAGGATGATCTGTATACAGGTGTTGTCTGATGCGCTACCACTCGAAGGGGTACCAACACATCATAATACATCTCTACTCTGAAAAAAAATTAACCCACAATTTTCCGCTGAGGAAGGTGCTCTGATACCACTTGTAATATTCCAGATACAAAATAGTATGCAGAACAAAAATAATTAGCTATAAATGGCATATGAACAACAATATAACTAGAACAACACCACAATAATACCAAAATTATACCAGAATAACACCAGAAACAGCACTTTGATTACTGAGAGCAATGTTCACTTGCCTCTTCGAGGGGGCAACCTCCAGCACAGAAGAGCTCTATTACAATAATATCCAAGAAAAAACTTCTCATACCCTCGACTCCTATTTATACTAAATATGTCTATCAAAAGAACAATATAGAGGAAGATCCTTCTAGAAGCAAAAGATTCTATTAGGTCTTCTTACATTGGACTTACTCTTACTTATTTCTAGGCCTTATTAATATTGATCTTTATTACATGGAAATATATTATTCTACCTACATGAGGGGTTAGGTCCCTAATAGGTCGAAAATTTCAGAGTTGTAGAACTTAAAAAACCCTAGTTTCTGAGGCATATGTGGGTTAATAGTAGAAGAGTTAGTGTACATATGTGGGATGATAGTAGAAGAGGTAGCGTACATACACAGGTTATCCATGAAGAGGTAGCGTACATGTGAAAAAATCATAACAAAACTTGAGTGGATGTTAGTACCAGGTCCCTGAAGTTTGAAGCAAGTTCCCAGGTCTTCATTCTACAAGTTCTCATGAGTAAAGGTATGTCATTTATGTATCTATTTGAGGCTTGAATCTTGGATGATATGGCACATGCTTAAGGTATGTCTTGGAGGCCCTTGATGGTACATGGTTGAGGTAATATTGTTATATGCTCGAGAMARACTCTTRGTACTTAGTATATGACTATTATGGTTCATTGTTAGAGGCACATCTTTGTGGTATTGGCATATAATTGAGGAGTGTCATATTCTTATGAGACTACATCTTTGTGATATTGATGATCATTCTTGAGGTATATGACTAGATAAATTTCATGGTATATGGTAGATGTTGCGTGAGATACATTGCTGGTAAACTTCTTGGTTTATTGGTACAAGGTGTACGGTTGTTATGTTAGTGGTATACCATTAATATTGATACATTATTGATTTATACACTTGGAATATGGTAGTACATGCATAGGATACATCTCTTAGTGGTGATGGTACTTGGTTGAGATACACTCTTGGTATTACTTGTTCATTATATCTTATGGTACATGGTGTAGTACAGGTTTGATGCTTGATATGGTATATGAGATACAGTTCATGGTTGGCATATGGTATGGTATAAGGTACATGTATTGATGTGCATGGTTGATTTACATGGTTGATTTGCATGGTTGGCACATGGTATATGATATGGTATAGGTACATGGTTCGTACATGGTTGTTACATGGTTGATGGTACATATTGATGTATAGTTGTGGTATAGGTTGATGCATAGTACAGGTTGGTACATGGTTGAGACACATATCTTGTGATGGTATGTGGTGATGTTGGATCATGCTTTGTTGAGGCATGTGTTTTTTGGATATATAGTTTAGAGGTGTCTTTGGTATATGATCCACATGAGAGGATCTGGTTGAGTATCAGTGACAATAGTAGTGACAGTGGAAGTGACAGTGACAATAACATAGGAAACAAAGAGTCAGAGTTCAGAAAGGTGAAAACCCTAGTTCTCAGAAGATATATGCAGGTTGTAGTATAGAAAGGTTGCATACATACATAGGCTATGGTATAGATAGGGTTCCTACATATGAGAGCTTCAGCACAAACATTTTGCCTACCTTTTGGTTTTGTTAGTACAGGAAGATTACAAGTACACGTTGATCACATGCTATTGGTACAGGTTGGTTACAGGTTGTTGCAACATATTGGTACATGTTTAGAGTGGTATATCTCATAGTGATACTGTGGCAATGGTTTTGTTATCTATTTGACATTTACATTCAGGGCGGCGGGACAGGAAAATGATAGGTGGTTGTAGCCACCTTCCGGTTTTAGCCAAAGAACATAGGGGGTTGTAGCCTCCTTCTAGTTATAACCAAAGAATCAGGGAGTTGGAGCTTCCTTTAGGTTGGAGCCTGAGAAGTAGGTGGTTTTAGCTACCTTCCGGTTGGAGTTGGAGACCTAGGGAGTTGTAGCCTCCTTTTGGTTGGAGTCAGAGAATTAGGGAGTTGTAACTTCCTTCAGGTTGGAGCCTAAGAATAGGGGGTTGGAGCCTCCTTCCATTTGTATTTGGAAAATTGGGAAATTGGTGCTTCCTATGAATGAATTTTTAATATATATAATAAATCATTCTGTGCTTTTCTCCCATTTGGGTTTCCACATAAATATTGGTGTATTGAGTTCTTGATGTGATGTTGATGGGATGGTTCTTATGTCTACATGCTTATGATATATATATATATATATATATATATGATAAACTAATGAATATTGTTGGTAAAGATAAATAATATATATTGTGGTTAAAAGTGGTATAAATTGCTCATTATTGATTCAACCCCCTCTTAGTAATCCAACACAACTTAGAAGTAAAATAATCCATTTGTACAATGTTATTTTCCATTTGTTCATAGATGAAATGACATTGTATCTCTATATGTTTGACCTTCCCGTGATAATTTGAATGCTTTTTCATGGCTATACAACTTTGACCGTCACATTTTAATACTGTTGGTTGAACCTAATTAACCTCAATGTCCTTCAATAATCTTCTTAACCAAATAAATTCCTTTGATGCTTGACATGCTGCTATATATTCTTCTTCTGCACTGGAGACAGAGAATGTTTCTTGCTTGTCCATGAAACAACACCTCCACTAAGGATAAAAAAATTTTTATTGTAGTTGATCTTTTGCTATCAATGTCCCCTATCCAATATGCATCACAATAATGTGTAAGCTACAAAGGTGTTTGTGAACTCTCACTGAATCTGATTCCATGGTTTGTTGTACCTTGAAGATATCTAAAAATTCTCTTAACTACTGCCCAATCATGTGGTCCAGGACATGGATAATTTTAAGGATGGAAATTTATATTAAAATGTGGAAAAACATGCTAATCTTACTATTCCTTGATATGGAAAATGTAAAATGTTTGGCATTTTGTAAAAATATTCAAATTTCTAAGGAATTTATATAGTTTCTATAAAATTTTGGTGATTTTTATGGTAAAATAATTTTATTCTCTAAAATTTGGGTGAACCATTTAAAAACAAATATGGAAATTGGCTAATCTTTTTTTTTGGGAAAAACTATGGAAAATTATCCCATTGGAGAAATTTAACCCCTAAAATAATCTATGGTCCGGGATTACTGGAAAATTGGCTCATAGTGCTTAAAACGTATGCAATATCTGGTCTTCTAGAAACCATTGCACACATTAGGCTCCCAACAATATTYTGATATGGAACATTACTCATATAATMTTYTTCTTGTGTTTTGGGACACATTTCCARTGAAAGTTTCTTACCTACTTCCATTAGATTACTAATTGGTTTGCAATTTTCCATTCCAAATTTCRCAAGAATGTTCCTGATGTACCTTTCTTGATTAAGATGGATTTTTTTATTCTCCCTAYCTCTTGATATTTCAATCCCSAAGCAATAATGAATTTCACCATAGTTGGTCATTTCAAATTTTGTAGCTAATTGAGTATTAAACAAGTCTAACATTTTAATATCATTACTCATAATGATGGTGTCATCTACATATAAGGATAATATATTTACTAACTCACCAACATGCATGATGTAAAAATTTGAATCAACATTGCAATTCATTTATCCTTCATTTTGAAGAAACTCATCAATATGTTCATACCATGCTATTGAGGATTGTTTCAATCCATATAATGTCGTATGTAGTTTGCATACCAATTGCTCCTTTCCTTCGTGTATATAGCCTTATGGTTGTTCCATATAAATTTATTCTTTTAAAAACCCATTTAAAAATGTTGTTTTTATATCTAGCTAGTGTACATGAAAATTTAAGGCTACTGCAATTGCCAAAATAACTCTAATGGATGTTATCTTGACTACAGGTGAGAAAGTATCATGATAATACAAACCTTCAATTTGGGTGTAAAATTTCACCACCAAACAAGCCTTGTAGTGATATATATATCCATGTGCCTTATACTTTTGTTTAAATAACCATTTACACTGAACTACTCTTCTTCCTGGTGGAAGACTTGTGAGTTCCCAATTCTGATTTTTTATGAGTGATTCATATTCAACATCCATTGCCTATTTCCAATCTACTGCATGAATAATTTCAAATTCTTCTAGAACAATGGGTGGTTCACCAATTTATATATGAAGTGCATATGAATCTAATGATTTTTCAATGGATTTCTAGGTCTTGTTGATCTATGAAGTTGTTGTATGGTTGAATGTTGTATTGGTTCAATGGTCCTGTGTGTCTTGGTTGTATGGTTGAATGTTGTATTGGTTCAATGGTCCTGTGTGTCTTGGTTGTATTGTTGAATGTTGTATTGGTTGTTGATTTCTAGGTCATGTGTGTCGTATGGTTGAATGTTGTATTGTTCTTGATGGAGTAGAATCTTCATGCTTAGATTCTTCTTCAGATCCAAATCATAAAACGTTTATGTTGATTCCTGAACAATTTTTGTCTCTATTGATTTGTGTAGAATTGAAATTTCATAAAAAATGATGTCTCTTCTTAATAGAATCTCATGTGTTATAGGATGATAAATATGGTATCCCATTGAATCCAATCCATATACAACCATTATACATTTTTTTTCTCTTATCATATAGCTTCCTTCATTCTTCATGTGGTATGTGTGCATATGCCAAGAATCCAAAACTTCTCAAACCATTGACACTTTGCTTGCTTCCATGCCATGCCTCAAAAGGTGTCTTCTTATGCAATGCATTAGTTGGAAGCATGTTTTGAATATATGTTGCAGTAGAAAATTATTCATCCCAAAAGACATTCTAGATATGATGCTACTCTTAAGCATGCATATGGAACTTTCAACAAAAGTCACACTCCTTCTTTCTGCAACATCGTTCTGCTATGGTGAACATGGAACAGTGTTCTGAAGTTTGATACCTTCCTTTGAACATAAAATTTTGAAATCATTTGAGGTATATTCACCTCCATTATCACATCTAAATAGTTTCAAAGGTTTTTCCGATTGTTTCTCACCAAATGATTTAAAAATATTAAACATTTCTAATGCTTGTAATTTATTTTTGAGAAAATAAACAAAGGTCATTCTAGAGAAATCATCAATAAAGGTAATAAAATACCTTGCCCCTTTCTGTGTCAATGTTTGCATTGGACCGCAAATATATGAATGTATGAGCTCCATTTACTCCTTATCTCTTGTTTCTTCTTTCTTTGAGAAGGGAAATCTATGTTTCTTGCCTAAAAAATAGCCTTCACACACCCCCAACTCAACCGAAAAATTTAAATTCATACCTTCCGCAATTTGTTCCTTTTTTAATACTTCAAGTGAATGTGTACTTGCATGTCCAAATCTTCGATGCCAAAGTACCGGATATGATTCTTCATTATCTATTGTTGTTAACACCTCTTCGGGTATTGCTCCATCTGTAATTCCCTTAGCAACTATCACTCCTTCCACAGCCTTTACGACACATGCCTTTTTGTCAAACTATACAATTATTCCAACATTGGCAATCTTACTCACTAACAAAATAATTTTTTCTAAGAGAAGGGACATACCATACATCTTGGATTTTATTTTGTCCACCATTCAACATACTCAATGAGATATTTCCAATTCCCATCATCTCATACTTGCTATCATCTCCAAGATTGGCATTCCTTACTTTGGGTATTATTGACATAAACCAACCTTTCTCAAGTGTCATGTGCTAAGTTGCTCCTAAATCTAAGTACCATCACTTTGAAACATCATAATATGGGAACGTAGTGATTGAAAAAAAATGTTCGTTGTCATTGCTTGAATTCATATTATCTTCAACTTCCTTCTTCTTCTCTACCTCTTCTACCCATGCTAACCATTTTCTACAATGTTTCTTAAAATGTCTAGGAGCCCCACAAGAAAAGAAATTCCCCTTCTTTTTCTCCACTTTTTTGTCCTTACCATTCTTTGAGACATTGCACTGGGAGGGATTAAACTTGTTGTCACTTGTATTCTTTTCTTTTCTCTTATTTCCTGCTGTAAACAATGTTGTAAGATTCTCATCATTCAATCGTTCATCCTTCCTTCTAATTTCTTCTTGTAGTGTTGTTATCACTATAGGAAAATCAAGGTTAGCTTCAATGCTCAATGATAATACCAATCTAGAATAGGATTCTACAAAACTCCCAAGAAGTGTCATAACAATATCTTCTTCTGCAATCATTGATCCACTTGCTTCCAATTTCTTTTTGAGAGACTTAAACTTATTTGTAAAGTTTGATATCTTTTGTATTCTCTGCATTTTTTTGGAAAAATTTTCTTCGAAGACATAATCTTGTACTAACATCATTTGATTCATGTAATTTGACTAATTGATCCCAAGAATCCTTTTCTATTTTTGCCTCACTTACATGCAAAAGAACATTATCACTCAAACTTAAAAGTATGCAGGAACAAGCTTTACCTTCATTTTCCTCCCACTTACTGATCACATCTGCATCTCGTGTAGGCTTAGTCTCAATCCCTTATACTATATTTTGCAAATCCTTATTCAACAACAACATCTTCATCCTGAGTTTCCAAAGATTAAATCTAACGCCATCAAATCGTTCTAGTATCCTCTGGGGATCTCTTGTAACAAATGTGGCCATGTTTTCATATTAAACTTTCTGATTATTCTCTCTACATATTCAAAACTCCACACCTTCAAGAAACTTAATATCTATTTAGCAATGTTGTCCAAACTTTTATAATACCATGAAACTTAAAACAAGAATCTGAAACAAGAGAAAAATTATACAAAAAATAGAGTATATGCAAAGCCTTTAGCAAAGTATATTTCACAAAACTTGTATGCATCCTCTGTTTTCTAATACAAAAAAAAAAAAAGGAAATGAAGAAACATAGTTCTAATTAAACTCAAACTACCCTATATTTAATCTACTATAAAAAACTAGACTTATCTAACAACACCTCTACATGTGCATGTCACCATCTGATGTGTTGCCAATTTATTAAGACAAAATCCTAATTTCTAGTTAAAACCATTAAATATTCTATTATTATTATCCTACATATGATGATTGTGTCTCTCTTGACGAAGCCATATTCCTACCCAATGGGGTGACCCTTCCGTCTACTATGCTTGATTGAACTTTGTTTGAATTGACTCGTTGACAAGATAGAGCTTTCATGTTACCACTCACTACCTCTTCTTTATAGTGTCGAATTCACAACTTCTCATACCTAAGAACCACTTTTCAACAAGTTTTGAAGCACCCATTCTGATAACATGTTGTGGTTCTTGAAATTATTGAGGGTAACACAGGATTCAACCCAACCAATCAACGAACATGAGAACTTTGTTCAACTTAACCTTATTGGACTTTGACAATCATAATCACAAACAAATTATTAACCTATTGGGACAATAATAACTTCACATTAATTTGAGTACCTCCAGATAAGAAAACTCGGGAAACTCTGAACCGGCTAGGGTTTCATACAACCAACGACCTTCTTCCATGTACACAACAGACCCTCTCAGTATGCGACTGGCACACACATCTCTGCAACTCCTTCTGACACAACAGAATGAGGGCGGACGGGGGGGATAAAAACTCCCTCTTACCGCAACGTAGCAACAAATGATCCAGAAAACTCATGTGTACATCGGTCATCCTTTGAACCTCCACTGCACTTAAGAGAAAAATACCTACAAGAAGATACTGATGGAAGCAAAGGGGCAAACATGGATGCAAAATATTCACATCCAAAAGCAGCTTCGGTATGGATACTCAGAAAATGCATCCCTCAAGCTCTGGTAGCGCTCAAATACATCATCAAAACAACCAGAATAGGGTAGCATGCACAGTTCATGAGAGACCATGCCCTAATAGGAAAATTCCTAGGCCCCTAGCCCTCGGAAAAGGACCTCGCTCGTTAGATCAAGACATGGTGGAATCCAAAAGGAGACTACAAGCTCCATCTAAGCTCCAAAGGGTTCTTCACAGTCATTGTTTACAACCTGGAAGACAAGGATCTCATCTTCAAAGGAGGACCATACTTCTACAACTCTGCAGGACTCTACCTACGCTTTTGGATAGACCATTTTTTCCTCGAAAAGGAAGATTTCGCCTATGCATCGGTATGGATTCGTCTCTATTCCTTGCCTCAAGAGTTCTAGTTGGAATAAATTCTAATGGGCATTGGTAATACACTGGGAAAACATGTTAAGTCCTCAGAAGCCATGAAACAAAGAAAATACACCTCCTACGCAAGAATATGTGTTTATATGAACATCTCCAAATCTCTACCAGGCTCAGTAACCCTGGAATACTAGGACGAGGAATGGGCATAGACCATAGACTACAAACACATTCCCTTCTTATGCCGGAAATTCCATGAACATGGGCATCTCTTCAGGGACTTCCCCCTGAATGATCCCCCCAAGATAGAAGCTGAAGAGAAACCAAAGGAGGGGTTCACTCAAGTTCATAATCGTAGAAGAAAAACACATAAAAAACCCACAACCAACAATGGAAGAAAGAACCCCAATACCAACTACTTCAAATCCCTCAACCAACTTCTAGTGGCCGAAGAGGTGTAAAACCCACACAAATATGTGGAAAAAAGACACTACAACAACAAAGAAGATCAACAGCCACAGGCACACCCGATTCAAGGAAATCAATCGGACCCCCAGTATTATCCAAACTGAGGGAAAGAACTAGAGAGGGAAGAAGAAACAACCATGGAAATGGATGAGAAATACCTAGCCAAAATCGACTTAGACAGGATAGAAGAAGCACTCAACAAAAAGGACCTACAAACTATACCAAAAGACCAAATCAGAAAATTCCATAAGGTTTTCCTCGATTCATCAACAGGGGCCACCTCTAGACTTGGAATTAGTGTGGACCCAAACCCAGAGCCTAGGATAAATCCAAAGGAAAACAAAAGGCGTGGGAGAAAATCAACACACCAACTAATAAAAGAGGTAGGAAATTACATGATCAAATCGATGCAGATACAAAGGCTCTCTGAGAGCTCCTTTTCCCACACACCAAATTGTTAATAATGAAGATCATCACCTAGAACATCAGAGTCCTAAATGAGAGATTCAAGTAGAGGATTCTCTGCAAATCTGTAAAAATTGAAGACCCCAATATTCTCTTTCTACAAGAAACAAAATGTGCGAGGAAAATAGCAGAAGACATACTCAAAAAATGTTGGCGTAATTGCAAATCCTATCACTCAAATTTGAAAGGTGATATAGTGGGTCTTGCCATTCTATGGAACCCTGCCATAGTTATCCTAGACCAAGGTTTCTCTACACCAAGAACTCTTGCAGCTCACTACTGACCTATTGGCTCGAAAAAAGATGGGTTGATTACCAACGCCTATGGGCCGCAAAACAGCCAAGACAAGGATCTCTTTCTCCAAAGAATGGCTTACCTAGGCTCTATAGCAGAGCACAAGTGGTGGATAATAAGGGGAGATTTCAGTACGATCCTCACACTCGAAGAAAAAAGGGGAGGAAAAAAATTCCTGGAACAAGACAATATTAAATTCCAAGAGCTCATAGAACATCTCAATTTGGTTGACATAGAGAATGACAATGGCACGTACACCTGGACCAACAAATGATTAGGGCACCAACAAATCACCTGCAGGCTAGACCGCTTTCTAATCTCAGAAGCCCTCCTGCTGGAAGGTCCATTGGTAGAGTCCAACATTCTCCCGAAGGTAGGTTCAGACCACTAGCCCGTTCAACTTTGAATAGATACAATAACCACCCCCAAGCTCAAACCTTTCAAATTTGAGAAATTCTGGCTCACCTACCCAGACTCGCAGGAGCTAGCTTGTAATTCGTGAAACAACACTTAGATCCAGAAGGGAACCAATATGTACTTCTTCCAGCAAAATCTAAAACACTTCAAACAACAGGTGCACAAATGGAACAAAGAAGTATTCGGGAATATTTTTCAAGAAAGGAAAATGTTGGAACAAAAACTAGAGGACCTTCAAAAGAAAATCATTCATTCTGGGCACACGATCACACAACAACGGGAGAATAATGACATAAAAAGGAAACTAGAAGAAAGATACAAGCAGGATGAAATCCTTTGGAGACATAAATCTCAGGTTCAATGGCTCAAAGAGGGAGAGAAAAACACCAAATTATTCCACCACTCCATGATCCACATATGCTTCATCAACCGCATTACGAAGCTGGAAGACAAACAAGGCAAGACCTTGCTAACACATCAAGAAATAATGCACGAGTTTTTAGGGTTCTACAAGGATCTCCTCTCAGAACCCCACGTGGACTGCACCTTGGCAATAGAGAGGGTGACCCAAAATATCCCAACTCTCATCACCCAGGAACAAAATTCGGCTCTCATGAAACCCATAATGAAAGCAGAAGTGGACCAGGCTATCCAGAATCTATCCACAGGCAAGGCACCAGGATTATATGGTTTCACAACAAAGTTCTTCCACTCTTGTTGGCCAATGATAAGGGAAGATGTGTGGCAACTGGTGGAGGAATCACACAGCTCAGGCAAATTTCTCCCAGCACTAAATGCCAATTTTCTCACCCTAATCCCCAAAGAAGAGAGGGCTACAAATCCGAAGACTTTCAGACCAATAGCACTATGTGATGTGATATACAAAATCATCTCCAAGGTCATAGCTCTAAGACTCAAGCCAATACTCCCCTTCATGATCTCCAATGAGCAATCAAGGTACGTCGAAGGAAGGAAAATCATGGACAGTTTCATCCTAGTCCATGAAATCATTCACTCGCTCAAAAGCACCCATACTCCAGTATGCTTCTAAAACCAGACCTATCAAAAGCTTTTGAAAAATTAAGCTGTCACTACATGAAATCCCTCTTAACAACTTTCGGTTTCAGCAAGGATTGGATCTCTTGGACAATGAAACTCATATCCTCAACCTTCTCAATCCTTGTCAATGGAGTCCCCTCCCAACCCCTCTCCCCCTCGAGAGGTATAAGGAAAGGTGACCCTCTCTCCCCTTTCCTATTTGTCATAATGGATGAAGCCCTAAGACGCTATATCAAAGCTTCAATTGAAAATGGATCGCTTCAAGGCCTTCCTCTACACGGGTTACAACTGGTATCCTCCCACAGCCAATTTGTTGGTGACATAATGCTCCTGAACATCCCCACAACACAAGAAGAAAAAAAACTGAAATCCATCCTCAATGATTTCATTGAAGAATCCAGAATGAACTTTAATCTAGCCAAATCACAACTCTTCTTTTTCAACATGCCTGAAGCTATCCAACATCACATTTCACAACTTATGAACATTATCATCTGCTCTTTTCCCTCTCAATACCTAGGACTCCCTCTCTCTGACTCGGCATCTAGAAACATCTCCTGGAACTCTCTCCTCCTCTCCATCTCCAACTGTCTTAGAAACTGGACCTTTCATTCCCTTAACCTCCCAGCCATAATTACTCTCTTAAAGTCATTCCTTCAAGCCATCCCTGCCTACCTCTTCTCCTCCCTAGCTTCCCCCAAAACCGTCGTAAGGAAAATAAGAAATATGCAAAGGATCTTTCTTTGGAATGGCCACAACCCAGACAAAAAATGGGCCTTAGTCAGCTGGGACAAAGTCTGTAACCCCAAATATCTAGGAGGTCTAGGCCTCAGGGACCCTGGAAAATTAAATAACACCATGGGCGCAAATATATGGTGGAGATGGCTCAAAAATCTAGCAGATATCTGGGAAAAACTATGGAAAGAAAAATATGCCCCAAATATGGATCAATCTCATCTCATCAGGATACAGGAGAAAATTCAAGGCTCCAACATTTGGAATGCGGCCTAGAAAAACCGACCACTAATACATGCGCATGCTTTTTGGGAAATTCATAATGGCCAGAATGTCCTATTCTGGACGGATTCCTAGCAGCAATTTCCACCCCTTCAATCAAAATAAAACATACAATCCTATGAAAATCACATTCAAGACCTTTCCACTCTCAAAGGGGTTGAATTGTGGTCAAACACCCCCAACAACTCTCCCTGGCCAAGCTAGAAATCAACTCACCAAGAACTCCAAGTGGCAATGGATTGTGACCTGCAACACTAGAAGCAAGCAACAATCCAAAGGAGAATCTGGATAAGAAGAGATACATATATTCTCAGATGGGGACACACACCACATGGAAATTTCACACTCAAGGAGGGATATACTCTACAGGAAAAATTCCAAAATCTTCAAAAAGACTGCATCTGGACAACAATATGAAAATCGAAATTCTGGACCAAAATCTCCACTTTCCTGTAGCTTCTAATTCAAAACAAGATATTAACTTGGGACAACCTACAAAAAAGGGGTTTCATAGGACCCTTAATATGCCACCTCTGCTACCATCAGGCAGAAACCATGGAGCACCTCCTAAACAACTGTTCAATCAGTGAGGAAATATGGAATCAGGCCACCCAACTCATGAGAAAAACTAAACGAGTTAATAACAACATCATAAGCACAATCATGGATTGTGGATCCAAACCTTACAAAATTCCTATCCTGAACAGAACCTAGCAATTCATACTAGGATTCATCATTTGGAAACTATGAAAAGAGAGGAATAGATGAATCTTTCATTCTTGGCCCTCCCCACCCACCCTCCTCTGGACCACCATCATCTTGCATATTCAGGAAACTCTTGAGCTACATGTGTGGACCTAGGAAGACTTCCCCACTAAACCAGGTGAACTCTCGATC
>JASDQU010206212.1:16561-28636 GCA_032191745.1 Picea mariana
CTTGGGGAGGATGTGTAGGCATATGGGCATTAGAAGGGGGCACAAATGTGGGTTGGATAGGTGTAACTAGTGATGGACTAGGGAAATGATAATAAGGATTGGTGGTAGTGCCACAAGAGGGGTTACCACAAGTGGTACCCTGACCATGATGATGTGGATGGGCATGAGGGGAATGAAAATAAGTACTCATTCACATATGATATGAGGCACATGGTGATTCTTGAGGTGGGGTGGGGTATCCATAAGGAGTGGGGGACCCACCATAAGGAAGGGGATATCCAATAGGCCTAAGTGGAGGTGGTGGTGGATATGGATGAGAGATAGAGCCTATTATACCATCAACTGAATGGGAAGTACTTGGAGTGGATTAGTCACTTGATTGGGAACAAGGGGCATCAAGGAGGATGGTGAATATATATCCAGATTGAGCATATATCAAATCACACTATTGGGACTTCTGAATGGCCTATTTCTCATTCTCAGGTAATTTCATAGTGACATCATTGTCGATAGGAGGAAGGAGGGAATTCAAGAATAAATCCCTTAGGAATATGTCACCGACATTGGCTTTGAACAAGCCACACATTTTTCACAACTCATGGATATGATCAGATATATGAGTGGTCATGGTTTGATGGAAAGAGGTAATAATTTTCATCCCCGAGTCATGGAGAATAGGTAATTGAAAGAAGGTGAGAAACGCCTTCACAATGGACTCAAAATTATGGTGAGAATTCCCTGGTTGGTCAATATACCACTTTGAAATGGCACTCATCAAGGTTATTTAGAAAAGGAAAAGTACAACATAGTTATTTGTGGTGGAGTTTGAAGAACACCATAAGTGGAAGGACACCATGTGGTTAGAAAAGTATTCTCTTGATTTTCTCTCAAACTAGGGGATTTCAGAGGGTAACTTGGTAGGAATGGGAGGCTAGGTAGGGTCATGATGGATTGGGTCATTGATCAATTGGTTAAGGTATGGGATGCTCAGTTCAACCATAAATGACATGGGGGTTTGGGTAGTTATGACCGTGGGGGGACTAGGTGTAGATGTTCCTAGTGAAGGAGGTAAAGGGTTGGGATTGGTAACACCAATACCTCTCAATAGGGATGAGATTTTAGACTTGAGGGATATAGAACTGGAAGAGTAACTAGGGAAAGGGGAATTGCCTCATCGAGTGGATACAAGAGCATGTTTGATGGGAAACTTAGGATGAAGGCATTTCAGCCTACATGGATATCTCTTTGAAGGATAAATGGTGTCCAAGGTAAGGTTGAGTTTCAATTTTATTATGTGGTTTGTGTTTGTTGTTGTTATGTGTTTGTTGAAATTATTTTGGATACTGAAATTAAATTGTTGATTGAGAAATGAACTGTTGGAAATCAACAAGTTTAAAAGAAAGTGAATAAAAGAAACTTCTACTCGTGTAATAAACAGATTTAGAAATACTTAGTGATGAACTTTATTTCTGAAAATAAGAAAATGTGTTGCATGTAAGATAGGAAAAAAAATGCAAACTTTCTTTCAATTAATGTATCTAGATTGCAAGGAATTTTTTGGAGCAAACACAAGCTAGGGTTTTGATAGTCATGACCATAGCAGAGGGAAGCATGCACCGGGGGGTAAGGGTACCCCCTCTTACAAATAGGTAATGGTAGATAGAGGGAAAGGGCCAATGGATGTATTTTTCAAGGCCCCAATGACAGGCACCTTGGGATATGACCCTGGAAAAGGTCAGGAAAGGAACCAGGGAAAAAGTGAATGCATGGAAGAGGAAGCCAGAGAAACCCAGAACGAGACGCAAGCCACAATGAAGACCAACCGAGCAGAAGGGAGCAACTCATGAAAACCCAAATCAACACTGATACCTAAGGTGATACTTAAGGACCCACATATGCAACTCTACAGGGATCAGATGAAGCCGCATGCACTAATATGCAAATTTATGGGCTTGTGGCCCACCAAAAGAATGTCGCGCAACTGGATCAAATATCACTAGAAGCCAAATGGGGAAGTGGAGCTCCATATGGGCTCGAAAGGTTTCTTCATAGCAGTCTTCATAAACCTGGAAGATAGAGATAGAGTATTTGAAGGAGGGTCATACTTCCTTGCATTAGCAGGATAGTACATGTAGCCATGGAAGGATAACTTCTCCCTAGAAAAAGAGACCTTCAAAAAGGTACTAGTCTGGATGAGACTCTATTCCCTACCTTTAGACTAATGGCTACCCTCTACTTTTGAAGCAATAGGGAATAAACTAGGGAAATATATAAAGACAACATAAGCCACCCTGAAAGGGAGATACACATCTTATGCAAGAATATGTATAGAGATGAATGTGTTGAGAGCACTCCCATAAGCCATAAGCCTCGAATTCAGTGATGAGGAATGGATACAAAAAATCGATTATGAACAGATCCCCTTTCGATGTAGAAGGTGCCATGAACATGGCCACTTGATTAGGGAATGCCCTCTCAATAAAAAATAGGAAACGAAAAACCCCAAACCACAACAGGATGAGGATGGGTTTGTTAAACCAAACCCTAGAATCAGAGCCAAAAAAAATAGAGAAAAGCCTAAGAATGAAATAACCCATAGGTCCTGAATAACCCGGAAGGATGGGATAAAACCAATCAAGGGGTAGAAGCCAATAAGGAAACGACAAAATCTTAGGAAGTCAGCAAAAAAGCACCAAACGAGCCCACCGACCGACCAAATAACTATAAGGAACAGGGAAGCTTCACAACACTAATGGAAGGAGAAATTAGAGATGACAACACCCCCATGCAAGAAGTAGAGGGAGAGGTGGAAATGACACCAAGTGAAGTAGGCATAGAAGATTCAGAATGCAGATACCTTGTGGATAGGGAAGGGATAGATCTCACGAACATACTGGAGCAATAGAAAAGACAGGGAGTAGACAATGTACCAACAAAGCAACTCGACCGCATCCAGTACTTGTTCCTCCTAAGGGATTAAGCCAAAGATAGAGGCCTAAAGCGTACACATGGTGAGATTGGACACCTAGGAGTCAAATCTGGTGAGGGACAACCACAACTCTCACCCAAGAAAACATAGAGAAAAAAAAGTAGGAAATCAAATAGTGTAGCCCTACAGGAGCTTGGAGCGCTACTGATAAACTCGGGTAAGATAAAAAAAATATTCCCCAACTCCCCCCCACATGTTTAAATGAAGGTTATAACTTGGAATACAAGAGGCCTAAACAGCCCAAGAAAGCAACAGATCCTTAGGAATAGACTAAAACAGGAACAACCGGATCTTTGTTTTATTCAAGAGACCAAATGTAATACATACAGAATGGAAACAATCAGTCAACAACAATGGAACAAGTACAATATGGTGGCTATTGTATGCCACCAAATGGAAAGAGGTATCCTCACCCTGTGGAACCCACAAGTACCAATCCTAAGAGTAGCTAAAGCGACAAGGCATACCCTTATGGTTCACATGAAACTCATTGGGAACACAGAGGTGATTTTATGCACTAATGTGTATGGACCCCAGGTGTCAGTGGATAGGAGAGGAATACTAAGAGACCTAGATGATAGTAAAAACTGAGCCAACAACCTCCATCAGATCCTAGCCAGAGATTTCAACATCATCATGTCACTTTCAGAGAAAAAAGGAGGTACAAGAAGATTGGATAGAGATGAAGAGGATTTCTCAAAATTCATAGACAAAAAGGATATGGTAGATCTGAAAACCAATAATGGCCAGTTCACCTGGAACTATAAGCGAATGAGCTAGCATCAGGTAGCAACAAGATTCAACAGATTCCTAGTGTTAGAGTCAATCATTATATAGAGGCTAAACTTAGACTACAACATCCTTCCATGGGGGGGATCTGATCACTAGCCAATACAACTGGAAGTAGGTTTCTAGACCACACCAAGGAACAGACCTTTCAGATTTGAGAAATTTTGGATTGAACACCCGAATTTCAATGAAAGAATCAAACAGTGGTGGCGTGAGGAGAAACCAGAGAAAGGGACAAGGATGTTCAAACTCTATAAGAAACTAAAACATATCAAAAATAGGCTCAAGGAGTGGAACAAGGACACTTTTGGGAATATAAACCAAGAAAAGAACAAGATTGGAGAAAAAATGAAAAATCTCCAGGAAAACTGCATTTCGAAGGCTACAATGAGGAGTGGAAAAATGAGGAGATCCAGATGACCCAGGAATGGGAGGAGCAGTGCTAGGAAGAAGAAAGTCTCTGGTGAAAAAAGTCCTGGATCAGATGGCTTAAGGAAGGAGAAGGAACACCAAGTTTTTTTCATAGAACAAACATGGCCAGAAGAGCCCATAACAAAATCTTGAAGATTAGGGACCAGGATGGCATAAAAAGAGAGTCACATAATGACATCGAAAAAAATCTGGTAAACCACTTCCACAAAATAGCTCAGGAACCTAACCAATATAGAATGGAGGCCATACAAAAGGTAAACTAGCATATCCCTCACCTGGTAATAGAAGAACAAAATAACAACCTAAACAAGCCCATTGCGGAGGAGGAAATAGACCAAGCACTCCAAGAAATGCCTAATGGAAAATCCCTAGGCCCAGATGGTTTCACAGTGGAGTTCTTCAAAGCCTTATGGGAAGTTGTCAAACATGATGTTTATAGAGTAGTGGAAGACTCTAGAAGGTTAGCATCCATTTTGAAAGCACTAAATGCTACAATGATTACACTTATCCCCAAAGAAAATGAAGCCAAAACCCTCAATCTTTACAGACCTATAGCGCTGTGCAATGTGGTGTATAAGATAATTTCCAAAGTTATAGAAAATAGATTGAAACCAATCCTAACCACACTGGTCTCACAAGAATAGGTAGGTTTTGTGGAAGGAAGGAAAATAATGGACAATATTATCCATGCCCACAAACTTATCCACACCCTGAAGCTGCATAAAAGAGGGGGAATGATAATACAACTGGACTTAGCAAAAAATTATGAGAAAATCAGTTGGCACTATATGATTAGGACTCTGGAAGCCTTTGGCTTCACCCAACACTGGATCAGGTGGATATTCAACCTCGTATCCACAACCAGCTTATCGCTACTAGTAAATGGAGCCTATGGGGCGAAACTTTGGTGGTGTTGGGTCAAAGAAACGACCACACCATGGGTCAACCTGTGGAAGGAAAAGTATGCCCCGAACATTTGCGACTAGGAAAAAATCCACTTCAGAGGCACCAAGGAAGGTTCCACCATCTGGAACCTAGCCTGGTGCAACAAGACTTGGATCTAGACACACATCTTTTGGGAAGCAAGGAATAACAGAACCGCCCAATTCTAGGAAGATGCCTGGCAACAGGAACCTAGAATGGAAAATCTGGGCCACAAGGAACTCCAACAGGAGATGATGGCGCAAGGAAAAACCCGAGTCTACCATTACTAGAAACAAGAAACATATCGCAACAAATGGAGAATTTGGAACACTCTCACCCCACAGACTAGAGACTAGACTGCAACAACAGTAAAAGAGGTGGAGGAGAAATTGGGGAGATGAAAAATTGCAGTCACAGATGGAAATGACCAGCTAAGATGGGGGGAAAAAGCTAGCTGGGAATTAAATCTTAAAGAAGTATGCCACTATATAATGGACCAGGGCCAAGAAGACTCAACGCATCAATGGGACAAGCTCTGGAACAACCCTCATTGGCCAAAAATAAAAATCTTCCAGTGGCTAATACTACAAAACCGAATCCTAACTTGGGAGAACCTAAAGAAGAGAGGTTTCATAGGCCCTTCAAGATGTCACCTATGTGAAGAAAAGGAGGAAACAATGAACCATCTCCTATATGAATGTCCCTACACAGAAAAAGTCTGGGACTGGGTGGTAGGCATCTTCTGACAGTCTAATAGGATTAGAGGTAATATTTCCGCAACTATAAACACATGGAAGGTGTTGGTGCAATTATTTGCATAATATATTACCAAACATAAATTATCAACCGAGATTCATAATCAAAAGAGTTGATGCAATATATGTGCCGATCAAAGATAGGTTCCTATGTCTGATGAGTATAGTTCAATCAAGAAACAATTAATGACATAACACTCTTTTTCACACTTTTCAAATAGCATTCTCCACTCATTTCAAAATTCAAAAAGAAAAACTTGCAAACAAAATCTTAACAATCATGCATCCAAAAGATATTGATCAGATAATAACTTGCCCATTTACAAGCTCATGAAGTCGAAAGATGGACTTTGAATTATTTATCTGTAGCTGCTACTCTTAGCAATCAAATCTGGGCACACTTCAACAATCCAATTCCAAACTTAGAAGAGAAAACTGATAATAAAACTTCTCAAGAAAAACATTCAATCAAAGGATTATTTCTTAGGTGACAAATCTGTTCATTAGAGGCTCGTGAAATGAAGAGATGAACTCAGATCTTGTTCCCTGTAGCAATTAAAACAACCAACACTCTACATATGTTCAAAAGAAAACATCAATCAATGCTAGAGGAAATCACATGTGAAGGAAGACACTCCACTTTAGGCACATGTAAGGTGAGAGATGGAGGTCTTGATTGTGCATGTGTTTGAAAGGTGAAATCTGATTTAAATCTATGAAAGAAAGTTGAGTATGGTAGGATACTCCATTACAGGTTCATGTACAGTGAAACATAGAGATCCAAACCGTTCTTAGATATGCAAAATGGAAACAACACTACAACATTAAATATACCAAACGATTGTCTACACACACATACATGAATGATAAATATTCACTCAAGAATCAATGTTGCACTCATAAATCCATATTATAATCCATAAATCTATATTGCACTCTAAAAATGCTCACTCACTCACTCACAATTGCCACACATCTTTATTGTATTTTGTCAAATGTTTACTGAAGCAAAAAAAAAATAAAGTTAGATGTTTATGATCAAAACAAAAATGATTTTTCCATACACAAACTAGAATTATATATACAGTAAATACAAAGAAGATTACCTTGGTTGGGTCGGTGGGCCCTTACCATACCAACAAGGTAGCTTTAAAATAAACTTACAAAACGAAAGGTCTGATAACACGCATCAATTCCATGAATTACAATTTATATCATTACTTAAGAAAAACAGAGGTACAATCCACAGTCTTCAAGAATCAACCCTACAACATAACAATTCCTCTTTCTTCAAGAACCAATCTTGTAGAATAATAATTCCTCCCTACGCAGACCTATGAGGTCTTATTTATACATAAAATCCATGAAAAAAATGATCAAACTGAATCCCCAAGCTAAGAAAACATTTTTTACAATTTTAGGATAAATCCCAAAAATCTGTGTTTTTTAAGAATTTGGGCAGATTCGAGTTAGTCCCCCACCCATATCTCCCAAACCAATTCTAATTTTGAAAAAATGCCCACGTCAAACTCAATTTTCCATGTTATGGACAAAACCCATATATTATAATTTATATATCTGATACCATGTGAACGAAAATCGAGGCGCAAGTTGATAGTTTGAGTTTTTTTGCTCATTTTGGCAGAATCATTTTCCCTAAGATGGAGGTCCACACGTGTGATATGGGTGAATTCTGACTCATGTTCCACATGAGAACATCGCTCTGGACAAAACCCATGAGCCCGATTTTCTTCTAGAAACATTCAAAAATTCTGAATTATGTCTAGTACCGAATTAGCACAGGCTGGTACCGGAATAGGTGGAGCCTTGGTACCAGAATAGAATGGGTACCGGATCATGCTTATTAAAATTCAAAGTGATTAGGATCATACAAAATCAACCATTTTAATCGAATTAAATCAATAAAATTAAACAAAACATGCCTTAATAATAAGTTACCTCTTATGCACATGAACAAGGTCATCAAGTGTATTTATGGAGGAAGCAATCAATTAGATACACATAGAATATGTAGTATAGGCTCAGATAAAGGGTAATATAGGGTATTAAAAGTGTCGAAACTGAGACTCAACATTCCCCCATGCTTAAGTCATTTCATGTCCTCATGCAACAATGATCTTCAAAATTTCATAGTTGATGGTACTCACTTGATCAAGAATTCCTTGAAGTTTCATCCTTCTTCAGCTCCTAAGTTCTTATTAAACAATATAAACTTCTTGGTGTATGCTTCACATTCTTACTCATGGAAAAGTAGTTATGGTGACAAAGTGGAGTCATGAGTAATGGATTAGATCTGTTAGTGATTTGACGTTAAGTCTTATCCAATTTGTTTTCGATCAAAGTTAGGAGAAAGGGTTGGTTGTGACTCTAATATGATTATAGGATAGTGGCCAAGAGTTTTCATAATGACTTTGACTTAATAGGTCTCCTTGGCTAGATTACCTTTTAAAATAAAAGTGATATATCATAGTTTAGATATCATTTGAAGAGAGGAACACATAAAGGAATACATCCTAAGATGATTAACTCGTTTCAGATCCAAGTTTTTAGAGATGAATCTCTTCTTTCTTAGGTAAGGTGAATTACACATACTGAGGGTCCCACTTCTTGTGTAAACCTATTTTTTTAAAGAAAGAACTCTAAAGTGGATACTTGAAGGTTCTTAAGAACATCATCTGAGAGATATAAAGGTCATCTCCTAGCCTTGATTTAATAGTGATTGCTTCAGAATGAGACCCAAGAGTTTTTGTTCAGTTTTAAGTGTGCCACTTTCTGTTTTTCAACTCCCTTTACCCAGCATAGCCCTGCTACCAACAGGCCTATTCAGTACCATGGCGGGTTTACCTTAGTACCATACAAGCATGGCCCTACTACCATCAGGCCTGTTCAGTACCTCGGCGGGTTTACTTGTACTTCCTGATACTTCCTTTTTATTATATTACTCAAAAGATTTAGAATAAAGCATATTGTTCATTAACAGTTTTAGAGTATAAGGAAGCCAAGTGGTACAAGAGTGTCTTAGATTTATTAGGCACATAATTAATTGTTTTCAATTATCCCAAGGGTGACATGATCCACATTCAACTTAAATCTCAGCTATTCAATGTATAATGGAACATCTCGGATAATGACTAAGAGGTCCTTCTAGTTAATCCTATCTCATGAAAGTTCATTGCGGTTTTGCAAGGGCAGTCCACCACATGAAGTTTTCATCAATACCTATTAAGAGAAACTTGGATAAGGACTTGTTGAATCAACTAGGTTAGTATTGTACATAATGGTGTCACCACTTTTCAAAGGATATTTCAATTAGCAATCACTTCTTCAAAATAATGAGGTAATAAGACAAGTGCACCCATTATCATATAGAGCTAAATGTGAAAAATATCTTCCTAAAGGGAGCGCAAGGATGATTCATTTAGGGTTGAGTGTAGAAATGTAGGAGGAAGATGCACATGAGAGTAAAAATAATTCAACACAAGACTTAAATGATCCTTGATAGAAAGAACATGAAGAGATTATCCCATACCTCCAATTACCTAAAGTGAAAACAATGTTAAGCAGATATCAAAGATCATATAACTTTGGCATCAATACCGGATAAGTAATCGAGTAGGTTTCTGTAGTACCATAACAGATAGTATTGGAACAAAGTGACATGGTGGATGATTTTTTCTCATTCAAGGTGACAACCACTTCAAAAAGGAATTTAGTGATAATATATGAGGAGATGTATACGAGGGCTTGCAAAATTTCATGGTAGGGAGCATGCAATAATTGAGAGTAACCATATGTTTACTGCATAATTAGTCTAATTCATTTAGTAAAACAAAAAATGTTGAATTTATATGTCCTAGTACTTAAATCGAGCAACAAAACTTGAATATATGAATAGAGATACTAGCACCTTATTACTAGTACCGGATCACCTAAGTATCAGATGGAGGTAGGGTTGTGCTTTAGTACCAAAATAGCACATACCTCCTCCTTTGGTACCGAATGAGCACACAGGTGACCATCAGTATCGAATGAGCACAGTACCACAGGAATGTTGTTCAACACCGGATGAACGTAGACTTTCTTCTTTGGTACCGGATGAACGCAGAGGAAAACATTGTTTGCAGTACTGGATGAACGCAATTCTGTAGTACCTGAATATAATGGTACCAGAATTCTGGAAATGACTATCAAATCCCAGCACTGAACATGTTGATTTGGCCTCGCCGACGGAAGTTGAAAAATAATATGAAGGTTTCAACAACCACTCCCCCATGCCTAAGGTTTTGCATGGACTCATGCAAACAATGTGAGATGCTAAAAAGGGCTACTCAGAGAGTTGTGAACACCTGCTAAAAACAAACCAATAGAACTAATTAAAACTAGATTTTTATTCATGCTTACAAACATAAAATTTAGGGAAAATGTCAAAAGTTGAATTATTAGCCATGAATAAAATGGTTTGGAATTAGCATTTAGTTTCAACTTCTATTAAAATATCACTGAATTGATCATCCTTGTGAAATAGTGGTCTTAAAATAGATAGGTAGTGATAAAGAACGAATGCATCATTTTTAATAACTTAAAGAAAAAGAAGAATTTTGAAGAAATAGGTCATGAAGCACTCCCTTAAGTGTTATCTTCCATTGAAAAGGATGCCCTCTCCACTCTTGAAACCCTTCCAGTATCATGTGTGCATTCAGAGGATGAAGAGATTCCCTTCTCATAAAATTCCAAACAAAATTATCATAACTTTTTAGAAATAAATCTACTATAGGAACAAAAGATCTTAAACCGGTTGCTTTGTTAACTTTTGACATTCTCATTTATGAAAAGTTTGAAAGATAGGTTTTATTGTACTTATTTGCAACATTTGTTTATTTATTTACCTATCCTACTCTATTTGAACAAAAGAAAATGTCCTTCAAGTATAGGAATACTTCCAGTGAAGCCATGTGTGTAACAAGGTTAGAAATATATCCATACTCAGGTTTAAAAGATAAATTTTAATGAATACCGGAGTATGAAGGACCAACTGCTCTGATGATGAGATCAAGCAATAAATAAAAGAGTGGTGTGACCTAATAACTAATTGAAACCATATTTCAATAGGATCACTATATTCTTGTTTCTCTTCTTTGTTTAGGTCACACTAAATGTCCTCCTCTACCATGCTATGCAAATTATCCTCTTCAAGATGATTGGTCTTTGGATTACATACAGGATCTGCTGAGAGGCATGCTAAGGACTCCTCAATATCAATTTCCACTAGTTTCTCTCCATTGAATTCTATCCATGATTCTTTATTCCCATCAACAAATTGATAAGAGGAATCCAATGGGACTTCTAAATCTTCCTGTGGAGAGACAACTAAATTCTTGACTGCTGTAAAGATATGCTTTTCTTGAGAAGCCGATATCCCAGCTACTACTAGAATGTGAGAAATTTCCTGGAGGAACATTCTTCAAGCTCTTGATCATCCTTGAATTACTCTAGCTGGTTGATGATCCCCGTCTCGCAACACAACTTAGTACTCGAGGGTTCTTACAGCACCCCAAAAATAATTTACGATTTAAGGATCTGAATTTTAAAACTACTTGCAAAAATAAAACACACCAAACTTGAACTCCTTGCGTTACTAGGATCTTACTATCACTAGGCTATCGGTTTGCACAAGTTAGCTCATCATCAATAAAACTAAATTTGCATAAAAGAAGGAAAAACACACTTGCATTAAAAGAAGAGGACAACCTAAATTTAGAGCAACCCCACCAAAGTGGATGTGTGGGCTCTTCCCTCACATCTTACCATCTTCTCTATGCCCTTAGTTCATCCATAAAACCAATCAAAAACCATTAAAGTAAGCTGATTCAAATACTACCTATTACCATTTACAACTCCCCGACAACGACGCCAAAATGTTGGTGCAATTATTTGCATAATATATAACCAAACATAAATTATCAACTGGGATTTGTAATCAAAAGAGTTGATGCACTATATGTGCCAATAATAGATAGGTTCCTATGTCTTATGAGTATAGTTCAATCAATAAACAATTAATGACATAACACTCTTTTTCACACTTTTCAAATAACATTCTCCACTCATTTCAAAATTCAGAAAGCAAAACTTGCAAACAAAATCTTAACAATCATGCATCCAAAA
>JASDQU010206213.1:21774-50207 GCA_032191745.1 Picea mariana
TCTATTGTAAAAATGCCTCTAGAGCCTCATTGTAATCATCTTCTCACAGATGCGAGTAGCAGCCACATCTCTTCTCAGAGATAAGCTACCAGCGCCTTAGCTAGTTTATTTACATTCTGTCTGTAAGCATATTTCAGTCATTTGTTATTAATGAAGTGAATTCGTATTTCTGCTGCACCTCTACATTTATGTGTATTTCTGTATTTCATTGTGTTCCTACATAAATCCGGATCACAGTTTATTCTATTTTTTGTCTACAGGGTTCCCTCCCCTTCTTTTTCTCTTCGTAGGGGATCTTATTTTTTTCCTTAAGGGGGTTGGTATTGATTCCTAGGTTTCCCGAGGCTATTGATGTGGACCCTTGACTGTTTCCTACCACTTTTCCTTTGACCATATCTCTTTGCAATGTCCTTAATTGAGATGTTGTGAGATTATTGATCTTTTGATCTCCATGGGCCTCCTAAAGAGCTGGGAAATGCACTG
This sequence comes from Picea mariana, assembly GCA_032191745.1. NCBI lineage: Eukaryota > Viridiplantae > Streptophyta > Pinopsida > Pinales > Pinaceae > Picea > Picea mariana. The sequence continues at coordinate 22,258 of JASDQU010206213.1, forward strand.
CAATTTCCCTAGGTCCATATCCTAGGGCATGTCCAGTTCATATTCCTCCTCTATGTTCAGTCCAGAGAAATAGGTTTCCCTCATCACTACTTCATCCCTTGATTTCACATTCGTCCTTGAGTCAATGATTGTTATACATCTCTTGGCTAAGTCATCCCATGTTTCTATGCCTTTCTTAGTCTCATTCTTTTTCTTCTTTGGCTCCTCTTCTTCGGGGGTTTCACTAGGTTTCCCCTCTAGGACTTGAAATCTATTAGCCAGGTTCTTGTCCAAGGTTCTTGTTGGTTGTTTAGGTGGAAATCTTCCTTCCGTCCTTTTACTTGGGATCTTAGTAAAGCCATCCTGATTTGTCCCTTCTTTTACTTTGTTTCTTGGGTTAGGCACATTTAGGGCGAAATCTCTAGAAAGATGGTCATGGACATGGAACTTCCTACAACGAAAGGGTATATGCTCATATTCTAAGGATTGGGTCCATTCTTCGTCCTAGTAAGACACTACTATTGACTCTAGGAGGGCACATGCAACATTCATATAAACACATATTCTAGTGTAAGATATATACCTTTCTTCCTTTGTAACTTATGATATTTTGAGAAAGGATCCTATAGTATTGCCTATACCCTCTAGGATCTCAGGATCCCAGAACTCCCTAGGCAAGGAGTACATCCTTGTCCAAATGGGGGCTGTTGTAAAGTATTTTTTCTCAAGAGAGAACCTCTCTGTACAAAATCTCATATACAGTCCTGTTGAGTTGAAGAAATAAGGGCCTTTCTAGAAAACTTTGTCTCACTCCCTCGGTTCTGTGAATATCGCTGTGAAAAACCTGTTTGACCCTAGACAAAGATCTATTTTTCCCTTAACCTTCCATCTGGACTTTATTCCCAGTTGTAAGGCTTTCTCTGATGGCTAGATCCCCATAAATTTCCCAATTAAAGCATGATCCCTCATCCATTGAATATAATTCCCAATTCTTGTCGAGGTGACCTTGTACTTGGGATTTTCACTTGTATTGGCCAAACAACCATTGTGAAACCACTTTTTCTGACTGATCTGATTTATCTCTTTCTCATCCCTGGTTTGGGTCTCTTTCTACCCATTGTATACCCCACCCATCTTGACATCCTCGCCCCATTTTTCGAGGGACCCTTTGACAACTTCTTTGAAGGACTTTCTGGCCTACCTTGATGCCCCTTCCTCCAGAGTCGGGCCTGAATTGGGATTTGTCATCCCTATTGCACAAACCACCAACCCTATTCGTACCTCTTCCCCCTTCCCCCTGATAGGGAGCCAAAGCCTACCTGTGCACGTGAAAAGCAAGGAACTCAACCTCCACAATCAGGCTCCATTTTTTCCTCTCACAAGTTTTATTATGCATGACTAACTCTTTTAATGTTTTTTTTCAGTGTGATTGTTTTTTCATTTTTTTACCTTTGTTTGTTTATTATTATTTTTTAATTTTTATGTTTTTCTCGTGTTTTAATCATTTTTTCTTGTCTAATACTATTATTAGTATATTATCTACTTAATTTAAGTTTAGTATAAGGGTTTTTGTTTTTAAATTGTTAAGCTTGTTTATTTTTCCATAGTCTAAACATTCTATGTTTTGACCATTTTCCGAGGATATTTTTTGTTAATGTTTTCCCGAAATTTGACAAGAAATCATTGCATTTGCATATTTTAGTGGTCAAGTTTGTATAATATGAGATTCCTAGATGTTTTTCAGCATGTTAAATCTATTTATACATTAAGAAATACAATTTAAATGATAAAAAATTGTGATTTCTTCCAAATTTATGTCGCCAGATTCCTACGAAAAAACCAAAACATAATTTTTTCATCAAAAATATTTGATATTAATTTTAATTTATTATTCATTATTTCCATTATATCCATTTTTTTTTAAGTTTATTATTTATCACTATTTTTAACTCATTGTAGATTTGTCAATTTTTTCAATGTTTTATGTTTTTTTGTTTGTTCTTTTTCCTGGTTGCGTGGTTCAGAATATAGTTTATTATTGTAGGTTATTTCTTTTGTTTTGTTATTAAATAGACATAAGAACCTTAATCTTCATGAGTACTTATTTCTTTTGTTTTGTTATTWAATGGACATAAGAACCTTAATCTTCATGAGCACTTACACCTCATGATAGATTATACGGTCCCACCTCTCAACAGAGGATGGAATTCTAGGGAGATATATTTATAGTATTATTATTATTTTTGTTTATTCTCTACGTTTTTATAATATTTTAATATTATAGTATTATTATAATATATTATTATTTCATTTGTTTATATAGAATTATTTAATACAATATCATTTAGTTGTTTATACTGTATTATTGTTTTATTAAACACTATGTTTTATAGTATTAAATTCTTAGGGTTTTATTATTATCATTTTATTTATAAAAAAATTCAATATTTATATTTAATTTTATTATTACGTTATGTTTTTTTTTTCTTTTTCTAGTTTTTAAAAGTTTTTTCTTCCTTTTTCTTTTTTTTTTTTTTAGGGTTTTTCTTCTTTTTTCTCGTTTTTTTTAGGGTTTTTCTTCTTTTTCTAGTTTTTATTGGGGTTTTGTGCTTCAAATTTGTATATTTATTGTAAAGTTCCTCWMTTCTCATATTTAAATTTTTTKTCCTTGTGATCCTTGTGATGGATCCAGGGGGTGATCATAAACATTGACAAACACAAGTTGACAATTGTGGAATTTATGAGCATTTTTTATAAAGTGAAGATTGATGGAAGGAGTGATTGATGGAGGTTAGTTCTAGTGAAAGTAAATTATGAATGGTAATTGAAGTTAGGATTAACAAATGAGTCAAAAAAATGGCACTATGAAGAGGAGACACAAAAGGAAGATGAAGATTCTTATGAATCAAGAATTAAAGAGAAATGGGAAGAAGATTATAAGAATTAGAGGCAAGATCGACAAGACATGCAAATGAAGAATTAGAACCAAAAGTTGAGACAACATAAGAGTAAAATGCTCAAAAAGAAACAAATATCTAAGGATTACAATTTATCAAACCCCTACAAAATAGAGGTAATGCTAAAATCACAATTTCTAATTGTGATGATGGTTAAAAAGTAGAAACTGTAATTGAATGGATATGTGAAATTGAGATGTATTTTGAATTTGAGAAAATAGAGGACCCAAATAGAGTTATATTTGCTACTACAAAATTAAAAGATCATTTTCCTTATGGTGGGAACTTTTACAAAAGTATATTGTTGATAATCAAAAGGAAAATTTTAGGACTTAGAAGAAAGTTGTAACTAAAATAAAAAGAGATGTTTCCACTAGTTTATTATAAGGAAGTGTTGCATAAATATGCTTAAAAATTAATATAGAGAAAAACATTTGTCGAAGAGTATAGAAAAGAATTCATTAAGATTTCAATTAAATCAGGCCGAAACAATGAACCATAATTCAAATAGTATCACTTGGAATATCAATAGTTTAAGATTTAAATTCAAGATGGATGAGCACTCTTTATTTCTATACCATAGATGAAACATCCATTATAGTTCCCTAGAAGTGTAAGAGAAGATAATTAGAAGGAAATTTTATGATTTATCATACAAGCACCAAAAACGATGATGATGAAAGTAGCAATCAAAGTTTTAGGGGAGATAATAATGCTGGTGGAGGTTCTAGTAGAGGAAGAGGAGCAACATTTGTTTTAGTGGAGTAATTTCACCAATTGACTATTTTTTAATTTTTTTTTCAAAAAATGGATTAAGTAATTGACAAGTTTTTTATTTAAATATCACCTACTTTTTATATAAAATATTTTTAGATTGTTAATATTCATCAAAATTTACAAGAATTAATAATAAATTGAATGTTTTATTAACTATTTACTTACATTATCTATATGCATGATTTTTGCACCAACATATTTGCTCATAATACAATATTTAGATATAATATTTCACTCCTTTAATTTTTCTTTGAAAATCAGGCATACATGTCATCAAATTTTCAAAATGTAGATTAAATGAACGCAAAGTATTAGAATCCTTATGAAATAAAAATGAGAGTGGAAGAGGTGATGACATCAAAATAATTATGTTGAATTTTCAAGTAGATGGTTATAAATAATAGGTGTTATGTGATATTATTGATATGGATTGATTCCATGTTTTATTAGGTAAAACTTAGCTATATAATAAATAATTCTTTAAGATGGTATGAAAAATACTTAGGAATTTGAAAAGGATGAAAATTTGTTTATATTATTCTTTAAGAAAATTGAAATACAATAAAAGTCAACAATAATAGTAAGATTATGTTTTGTTTAGTGAAAGAGTTTACACAAGGAAAAAATTCAAATTTTTTTCTTACCTCTATTTTCAAAGAATTTCCAAAAAAAACAAAAGTCAAAATTTTTCTTACCTCTATTTCAGTTTCCAAATTCCATGAAAATAAAGAAAACATATATATACCATCCAAATATCATAACTCCAAATATCAAAACTTGTTGATATATTAAAAAGATAATATTAAATTATATGCATGTTGGTATGCCTCCCATGAGATGAATTTATCAAATAAACTTGATACTTGCGTCATAGAATGAATATGGTACATAGAACATAAGTAAATTCACAAGTACGTGAATGAATTGGTTAATGAGGGCTTAATTAGAGAAAATTTTAAGTCCGTGTATTGTGTATATAGTACCAACACCCAAGAAAGGTCAACAATTTAGAATGTGTATTGAATAAAGAGATATTAATATTATTAAATTTAAAGTATAGATTTCGTTTACCTAAAGGTATTTTTATTTTTATAATATAGATTTAAGTGGGTCAAGGTATTTTTATTTTCATAATATAGATTTGAAAGGTTGATATCATCAAATTAGAATAAAAGGAGACAAGTGGAAGACAACATTTAAAAACAAAGGATGGTTGCCTTTTGGATTAATCAATTCACATAGTACATTCATTAGCATAATGATTGATGTTTAAAACTTTTTCTTGGATTTTTTTTATATCTCTATAATATTTTGATATTTAGTAGGAACAAATAAAAGGATATTTATTAGGAACAAAGAAAACGATTAGCTTCAATTGGATAAGGTGTTGAAAACACTAAAGATTAGAAAGTTTAAAGAAATGGGCATTTTTATAAAAGGAGTTGATGTACTTGGGTTTTCTCATTTCCAACTAAGGTTTAAAAATGGATCCTAAAATGGTAAGAGCTATTGTTGTAGAATGGCATGTACTTAGAATTACTTTTAATATGTAAAGTTTCCATGATGGATCCTAAATCATGGATTTGTTTGCTTCCTTAATTGATTGCATGTGAAAATCTATTGTAGAATTGCATGTACTTAGAATCACTTTTAATATCTAAAGTTTCTAGGAATTAGTTAGAGTTTATAATAAGTTTATAAAATAAAATTATGGAATATTTGCTTCTTTAATTGAATGTATGGGAAATATAATTTTTAATAGAAAGAAATTTTGAGGTTTTGAGAATGATAATTTTTAATAGAAAGAAATTTTGAAGTTTTGAAGAAAAATGTTACTAAACAATTTACAACTTATATTAGCACTAGAAGATTTCTATAATTTTTTAAATTTAATTATAACATAACTAGTTAAACAATTGGAGTATTTATAAGCCAAAAAATAAACCTATTGCTTTTTCTAGTGAGAAATTGAATGTAGAAAAAATCAAGTATTATGTTTATGGTGAAGAGTTTTGTGCAATATTTGACACACTAAAGAAATAAATAAATTATATGTTAAATACAATTTCTTTTGTTATATACTAATCATTCGTCCATTCAGTATATGAAAGGTTAAAGTAAGTTAAATGAAAAACATTTGAATTGAGTATATGAAAGGTTAAAGTAAGTTAAACTAAAAAGAATTCAGTATATGAAAGCTTAAAGTAAGTTAAACTAAAAACATTTGAAGTAGGTATAATTGTTTTTTTAGAGCTATGCATTTGTTTTAAGCACATATTTGACAAGTTTACTAAGGTTGTTTATGCATTAAGTAAAAGAGTATTGTTGTTGAATATTATGGTTTTTGATATTTTTGGCTCGGATAATATGAATCATTTCTATGAGGATGGTGCAGATTTCGTAGAGGCATGGAGAACTTGCAGTTAGCCATGGTGTATGAGTAGAACATTATTCTTGGATTTTCACATTATAAAATGATAATTATTCAAGAATAAAAGGTTGTGAACTTAGAATTTCATTGAGATAAAACTTCTTCATAGATTTTCATAGTGGAGGTTTGGTTGGTCACTTTGGAATCAACAAAACCAAATCATTGGTGCACAAAACATATTTTTGGCCAAGTATTGGAAAGGAAGTGAAGAATTTTATTGAATTATAGGATTTTTCAATTATTTAGAGGGAGAAGCCAAAATACATGTTAATATATACCATTAATTGTACCCAAGACTCACCTTGGGAAGATGTGAGTATGGATTTCGTTTTAGGATTACCAAAGACTAATATAGGTGTTGACGGGATATTTCCCTCGTGACTTTGGGTCAAGTCACAGTAGATCGAAACTGGATTGAGAAGACTTAAATATTCTCTCCCAAACAAATGTGCAAACTAAAAAATAACTACTTTTTGCTAGGAGAGAGTAGGGGAAGAAAGAAGGAGAAAGTGTGCACCTTAAACCCTTTGTTCGATGTCGATCCCTGCTCCTAATTCTCGAAGCATTCCTGACCTTTACCAGAACAAGCCTTTAAAATGAAATCAAGACAAATGCTGCAACAAGGTAGTTACGTAATCAAGTAGCATATATATCATGTCTTATATCAGAAGCAAGTATGAAAAGTGATAATATGCAATATTGCAATGAAAACAAAATTGGAGGGAAAGAGAACTCTTCTATTAACACCAAATTTCAAAGTTAGTTACCACCTGACTCACTTTTGGAACTGCTTCGGAGCCGACTGCCCGGGTTCCTCCACAGATCCTTCAAGCATCTACTCAGTGATGAGGCTCTTCCTTGGATAACCCAATAAGTATAAGGAGATACCTTATGACTATATAAGAAGGAAGAAACACCGGAAAAGGAGTTTGTATGTTAAGGGATGCTACTCAGAGGATAAAAGGAATAATGAAGCTTGCTAGATATCAATAACATAACCTTTCACCAAAAGACTTGTCCTCATTCTATCCCTCAATGGTGATTTTATATCTTCCCCAAAGGGGTTAAGGAAGTTGGAATCTGTTTTGGATGAGAATAGGAACATTGGGAAAGGAGCCCAACCAAAAACTTGGAATTATTTTATTTTTCATTATTGTTTAGGGAATCTATGGGTTTCACACTGACAAGTTGCAGATGTTCTCTTTTCTCATCAAAAGAGCCCGCAGATATGTGAAAAAGACATGTTTTTTAGATAATTTGGATGAAACAAGTTGGGAAATTGTCTAGCAAGCCAAGGGAAAGGGTTAGGCCATGGAACAAATGCATAGGTGTGGCATTTTGTGCTATAATAGTTCCCCCCTAATGTGTGAGGTTGGAAGGGAAAAATAATGGCTGAAATACATTATAAACTCTGAGAGGTGAGGATGCATTGAAGTAAACCTAAAGCTTCCTGAACAACTGATCCAAGAACAACAAGCATCAACACAAATCAAGTTAGTGTATTATCTTCCCAAGTCAGGAATACCCATGCTCAAGAGTGATATAACCATGATCATGAAATCAAGTACACTGCGAATCCATGGAATATGTGAAATATAGTTATAGTTCATGGCCATGAATAGTACACAATGGATCCATGTGATATAAATGAAGTAGCAAGCATGTCCATGAAAAATACATAGTGGATGCATGTCAAAGTATATCATATCCATGAATAGACACAAAGTGGAGCTATGTCTCAAAATCAAGAACATAGGATATCTAGAACCAAGGGAAATAACAAGTTGATCCTCTGCAAGTACCAATGTCTATGAGGTGGTACCATATGGGTTGTGAAGGAACACAAAAGACATGGTGCTCATACTTCATCCAAGGTCTTCACAATGATCCATCATCATACATGTCTACACTATGTGAATATACGAGTCGAAGTCAAACATAATGAGACATAATTTGATTACCATTCATTGATGTATACCATTTAAAAATGCGAGACAACCCACCGATGAAGATAATGGGCATTAAGGTACCATTGTACAATATAACAAGTGTGAATAAATGAGATGATGTTGAACAGCTAGTAGAATCGATTGATCAAGGGACATTGATGTATTCCCATTGTCAATTGAGAGGGAGTCTTCCACTGATGACTGCAAGCCCCAAGGTACCATACATAACTCTAGATCCCTATCCCAGAGCAAGATGTGTCAAAGTCAACATGAATATATCTGTTGTAAGGAAGGAATTAATCCATCCTTCATCATCAAGCACAAGGGGTGGCAGAAGGCTAAAGATTTGGAAGAAATCAGATGAAGAGACAGATACTTGTGATGATGATATTGACTTGACTAACTTGGGAAGGCTAACTTGCAAGGTCAGAAACTAATTGTAGAATGGTTGAATCAGGTTGAAACTTTCCATTGAACATAAGAACGACACATTATGTGACTTAGGCAGCATGGAATATAAACTGGGATACATTTGTGATACATGAGGCATAAAAAAATTCTCCATATGGTTGGAAGAATAACCAACCAAGGAAGCTAAAACTCAAAAACAAGAAAAAGTATCTTAAATCCATACTAGACCCAAAATGATGAGATACTGACTCAATATTGTGCTTTGTTCAAGGGATAAAAGACTTCTTCCAACATAAGAGATAGACGCTTTTCCCCATTTTTTTTTTTTTGTCTTTTTTATATTATGAAATCCCAAAAAAGAATAAAAGAATGTTATAGTATAGTGGAGACAAGTTTCGTGGGAAAGAAAACTAGTCCCATAGCACAAGAAACATACCTATGCTCAATTCAAGGGAAGCATGTATAGGATAAGGACACTCAGTGAATGTTTTCTCCAGGGATAAGGTGTCGAGTCGCAAATGCATAAATTGCAAGGAAGGGAACTGATAGGAATGCATAATCAATTGGTTCAAAAATAACATGTTGAAGCTAACATTAGGCCTAAAAGTGTGAGTGATCAAAATGCAATGAATTTACAACTCAACTTTAGGAATTAAACCTCCCATGGTGGTCTTTTTCATAAGTTCAGTCTCTAGGGATCGAAAAAGAGTAAAATAATATCAATGAGAACTCTTCTAGTCAATGTTTGACTAGAGTATTCTTTTTTCATAAATAGTCCATTCAGTCTAGAAAAGGTTTAAACTTATATTGAAAAGACGTCATTTCAAATCCATTTTATGAGTGTGAAAGAAACAATATCAATGGACCATATTTTCATTTTTAAGGAGATTGAAAAGAGATTAATTGAAACTCTAGTGTCCGTTTTCATAAATCTAGTCTCTTGAGCCCAAAAAAGTGTAAAACTAAACTGAGGAGAACTCTTCTAGTCATTAGAATAGAGTATACTGTTTTTATAATTACTCTATTCGGTCTGAAAAATGGGTAAACTTGTGCCTAACAAATGTTCTTTCAGATCCATTTAACAAGTGTGAAAGAAACAAGGTGACTCGACAATCTAAATTCAATTTTAAGGAGTCTGAAAAGAGCTTATCTAAGAATCCATAATGTTGTTGTGAGTAGCATATAAGGGAAGGAGTCTAGTGGGTAATGTCCAGAACAAGATTGATTAATAAGCATTAAGTTCGAATGAAAACCCATGTTGGGGATAACCAGGACTCCTGAGCCTAAAGGATAATCTTGCAGCTTGAGCGCCATCATACAATGAGATTATAAACTAAGGCTCCCATGGAAGGTAGGCTCTACCATCAACAACATGACGTTTTTAAGAAAATGAGAAGGTTTCATTGCTTGTTAATGGGGTTGAACCTAGTTTTAGTCAGTAATGGAAACTGATAATGCAAAACATTGACATGAATGCACCTTATACTAAATTCTAGTTATGAGAACATCCCCTAGCCAAAGTCTTATTAAAGACTTGAAGGATCAGATCCTGTCACTGAGAGGGGGGGGGTGGTGAATCAATGACACAATAATTATATCAATTTTACTTTTGTTAATGTAAATTTTTTTTTAACACAATATATTATCGTGGAACCCAATTGGGAAAACCACCAACGCTTTTCTATTAACTGCAAAATTTGTTTTACATGTTACATAGAAGGAAGATATTCTTCATTTTCGATCAACACCAACTGATCAATATGCACCCACACCCTTTGTTCACCAGCACCAACTGGTAGGAGGATTTGACCCCCTTTTTAGTCGGCTACAACTGACAAGGAAGCACCAACTCCCTTTACAGGCACCAACCTGCCCTTGCACCACCCAACCACCCTTATTTTTTGAATTTGAAAAAACTTATGTATCAAGTCTTTAATGCATCTCTCTCTTCCTCTATTATTTATATATCTTCTAATTCAGACTACAGATACACTTTATTCTCACCACTCTTTCTCATTTATATATTCTTCAAAATAGCGTGAGTGTTATAAACTGTGTCCCTTTGTTTGGACCATCGCACCTCTTCGTTTAACTTAACCATAATCACTGTTTTATCATTTTCACCATGAAGGATTTTCATAAATTTATCACAGGTATGGATCAATTTAATCCTTTTAAGTCGATCTCGAATCTCTGCAACTATTTGTAGAAACTGAGTTCTACAGAGGCACTTCCTTCAAACCATTACATGTGACTGAGTGATACAAAACCACATGATTATCAACTTAGCGATGTATTATATTATGCCTTTTTAATCTCTTATTCCATATGACCAATGGCGATAACCAGATGCTAGGAAAAACAAGTGCTTGAGCGCTTATCAAATTAATGGTCATGATTTAATCCCCTGATGAGATGGACAACAGTTGGGACTTCGTCATTCGGGACTTCGAGATTTCAACTTTTCAAATTTTTGAATTAGATCGGACAATTTATTTTGGTGAAACTAGATCAATGGTCAGATTTGATCCTTACACTCATCCTTTCATTGCTTGATCCGAAGGCTAGGACTTAATCAAGCATTGATATGGATGGCCACAATTTACTTTGTCACTTCTACTATTTTACTTACGCTATCATTCCACTGTATTTTGATCAACGATTGAGAATGCACCCGAACTGATCTTTAGATTGGATGACTCATGTCCACTTCGAGACTCTGGCATTCGGGACTCTGGGACTTAGAACTTTACTAGTGTTGAAAAATATAGAAGTAAAACTCTTGGAGTGATTTAAACTTCTTGACGTCACTTGATGACATGGTACGGGCCAAGTGGCAGCCACATGTCACTCAGATTCGTGATTTACATGTACCTGATCTATCGATTTCATCTTTACACTTTTCACTATCTGACTGTGTCACATGTCCTTGATGGCGTGGACTACTGACGTATATCTCCCGATGTGACACATATTCATATCCTTGGTCTAACGATCAAAATAGTATCCGAAGGGTATCTCAGATTGACGACTAAGAGTGACTTCAGAATTTCATCTTTCAAAACGTCGAGTATTTCAATATCTCAACTTCACAATTCTTCCGAAGTGAGATTCTTGAAGTGTAACCTCCTCACATCTTTAGACCCGAAGTGAATGATGTTCATTTGATCAAGATCTTAGATCGATGGCTAGATCTGTCTGTGAAGCTGCTTTGCCTTGGTTTAAATCCAACGACCCTCCATCATTGCTTATCCTATCCTTCCACTTAATTTGATCCGATGACTGACGAAATTTTGGATAATCAGGATCACAGATATTTCTGAGATTCTCTCCTTCCACTTAAAGTGATCCAATGGCTGAGTGACCATCAACGGTCAATGTGGATTATGGAACCACAATTTGTGAGTGGCTTAATTCGTCACCAAAGCTCCATAATTTATCCCTGTCGTTGATCTAGTGCTTGCGTATTCGATAGTCATGACTTAATGCGACTTAATCTAATCATTTGTTGGATCAAATAGAGTCGTCGATATTTGATTTTATGAGATCTGACTATCTAGACCAATTGCAGGATTGGAACTAGTGAGTCATTTAATTCTCCTTTCCCTCTCCGCAATTCATCTCTGTCGTTGATCTGGCACATGTGTATCAATGGTCTTGATTTGATCTGATCGTTGACTATTCCTCCAACGATCCTTCTGAGTTTCATCATGCTATCTCTTTTGAGCTTTGATATGATCATTGACTATTCCTCCAATGATCCTTCTAAGTTTCATCGCGCCATTTCTTCTGAGCTTTGATCTTCCTTCGCTAACCCTCCTGATATTTTATCTCTGCATATCATCCAACTATTTGACATCAATCATTATATGCTAAATGTTATAGTATTTATATCAATGACAATTTGTCATACCAACTTATCATTACATCAATGACATCGACTGTTGACATCAATGACAATACATCAATTACACCATGTCCAACAATCTCCCCCTTTGTCATTGATGGGAACATACCAACTTCATTCACAATATCCCTCTGTGATGATTCTTCTCTCCTCTAAAGTTATTCTCCCCCTTTTGACATCAATGGAAAATGGTTGCTTCCCTTATGGTAAATCTCTATTTTGACTAGAATCTGAACTCGGGTAAATCCTCCTGTAATCATACTTTTCCTGTCATACTAAATGACTCCTTTTGACTTTGATTATTGAATCCCCCTGGTTTGGTGCCAATTGATGCAATTTTTTTTCTTGAGAGTTTAGGTTGGAAGAAGGATTACTCCCAATTTTTTCCTGAGATATTCAAATACATCTCTGCTTAAGGGTTTTGTGAAAATATCTGCCACCTCTTCTTGTGTTGGAACATATTCCAATTTAATGTTCTTATTTTCATCCTGATCTCTTAGATAGTGGTATTTTATGGGAGTGTGTTTTGATTTTAAGTGTTAAACATGGTTCTTAGAGAGACTTATCACGCTTGTATTATCACAGTGGATAGTAATAGGTTCTTCGAATACTATTTTGATGTCTTGTAAGGTTTGTTTCATCCACTCCACTTGTGTGCAACATTTTGTTACTGCAATATACTTAGCTTCAGTGCTAGACATAGAAATCGAGGACTATTTCTTGCTTATCCAAGCCACCATTGATTCTCCCAAAAATAATTTTCCTCCACTTGTACTTTTTTTGTCATCTACACTACCTTCCCAATCTACATCTGAATAGGATTTTAAAGTGAATGAATCCTTGCTAAGGTACCGCAAACCAAGATCTATGGTTCCTTTCAAATACCTGAAGATTCTTTTTACAGCTTGAACATGGCCCTCCTTTGGTGTTGCTTGGAATATAGCCACCATCCCAACTGCATGCTTCACATCAAGTCTGGAAGCTGTTACATAGAGTAAACTCCCAATCATTTATCTATAGTGTTTTGGATATACAACTTTGGACTCATCATCCTTTCTTAGTTTGCATCCAACTACCATAGGTGTAATAACAGGTTTGAAATCCTCTAACTGGAATCTCTTAAGCATATATTTAACATACTTAGACTGATGTATAAAGACTCCTCTTCTGGACTGTATTATTTGTAGTCCAAGAACGAAATTCAGTTCACCAAGCAAAGACATTTCAAATTCTTGTTGCATCCTCCTAGAAAATTCCTTATTTTTTCATCATCACTGCCAAATATGATATCATAAACATATACTTCCACAATAATCATGTTATTACCAACAATTTTACAATAAATAATGTTGTTTGTTGATCCTCTTTTGAGGCCTTGTTTTTGTAAATAAGAATCTAGCCTTGCATATCATGCTCTGGGTGCTTGTTTTATCCCATAGAGTGCTTTCTTTAATTTACAGACATAGTCTCCTTTGTTATTTAATTTGAATCCTTATGGTTGCTCAATATAGACTTTCTCTTCTAAGTTTCCATCAAGAAATGTTGACTTGACATCCATTTGGTACACTTTAAATTTTCTGTAGATGGAGAAAGTTAAGAACATCCTAATTGCCTCTAATCTTACCACAGGTGAGAATCTTTTTTCATAGTCTACTCCTTCAACCTGAGCATACCCTTTACATACTAATCTAGATTTGTTCTTGATTACTTTCCCATTCTCATTCATTTTATTTTTTAAACCCATTTAGTTCCAATGACATTTTTATTTTTTGGTCTTGGAACTAGTTCCCAAGTTTGATATTTTTCAATTTGGCCCAATTCTTCATTCATAGCATTGACCCAATTCTCATATATACATGCCTCTTTGATTGAGCTGGTCTCAATTTGTGACAAAAGTGTTATTTCTATTTGATACAACAATTGTCTTCTTGTGTGCACTCCATCACTCTTATTTACAATAATCAATTCTTCAGGATGATTCTTTTGAGTTATTCTTGAGGGTGTTTTTGTGTCTCTTATTGGATATTCTTCTCTTATCTCTTATTCTTGAATATATTCTTCATCTTCACCAGTATCGATATCATCCTCTTCCCTTTCTTCTTTATTCTCTTCTACTTATTATTCTTATGTACCAACTAACTCATCATCATCTTCATCTTCACTGTAAAGTATAGTTTCTTGATTTTTGATCCTTATCATTTTTAGATCATCCACCTTGACATATGCACTCTCAACAATATTGTGTAATATAATATTGTAGCATCTGTATACCTTCTTGTTAGAAGCATATCCAAGAAAAATACCTTCATTAGATTTGGCATCAAATTTTTAGAGATTCTCATCAAGCCTTTTGATGTAGCACTTACTTCCAAAGACCTTGAAGTATTTTACCGATGGAGCTCTTCCAAACCATAGTTCATAAGGATTCTTATTACTATTTATCCCGAGATGAACTCTGTTCAATATGTATATTGTTGTTCTTACAACTTCCCTCCAATATCCATCAGACAATTTTGCATTGTTGAGCATAGTCCTTGCAGCCTCCTGAACTGTCCTATTCCTTCTCTCTTCAATCCCATTTTGCTGAGGTGTTCTGGCAGCAGAGAATTGTCTCTTTATTCCATCTGTTTCACAAAAGAGATCAAACTCTTTTGAAGTGAACTCACCACCATTGTCTTATCTAAGAAATTTGATTTTTTTCTCCTTTTCATTTTCAACAAGGGTTTTAAAGGTTTTGAATTTGTTAATTGTTTCTAATTTTTCTTTGAGAAAACATATCCATCCCATTCTAGTAAAATCATCAATGAAAAACATAAAGTAGGACTATCCTTAGAAAATCTTGGTCCTTGTAGGTCCAGAAAGGTCAGTGTGAACTAGCTCTAAAGGTTTGGAGGTTGAGGATTCTTTTTCTTTGAACCTTGTTCTAGTTTTCTTCCCTAGTTGATAGTGTCTACACATAGTATTTGAGGGCTTTATGATTTTTCGCAAGTTTCTTACTGCACCAAGATTGTTGAATTTCACTAGATTGTCAAAGTTAATATGCCCCAATCTTCTATGCCATAGCCAACTTTCATCTACTAGATTTATATGACATTCCTCATTCAATCTTGCATCTAGTATATATACATTTTCGGAAGTTCTAGGAGCAGTACCAATCTTGTGCCTTCTCTCCTAGTATCACATTTTTGGGAATCAAAGATGAAAAAGTTCCCCTGATCACAGGTTTGGCTAGCACTTAATAGGATAGGTTTTATTTTTTCAACAAGAAACACATTCTTATCTTTGTCTTTTCTAAAACTTACAGTGCCTTTCCCAAGTATGGTACCTGAAGCATTGTCACCAATTGTAACTTTACCTTTTTGTTTCTTTAAGTTCAAAAATGTTTCCTTGTTTCCTGTCATATGTTTTGAGCACCCACTGTCAACATACCAGAGATATTATTTATCTTGGTCTTTTAATATTATTTATCTTGGTCTTTTAAGGAAATAAGACATTCCTTCTTTGGTGTTTTTTCTTTCCAAAGATTCTTTTTCTCTCTAATGAATCTTGGTTGTTTTGAGATTTCCATTAATCTGCAATCACTGGCCTTATGTCCGTAGTTATGGAATTTGAAGCATTCTAGGTCCACTTCTTGTAGAGGTGAAAAGGAGTTATAGTTTATTCTTTTAACTTGATTCACAGCTTGGTTTTCTTTACGGTTATAGTTCTTAAACCTCAAGTGTTTCCTTCTATATGCTCTACAATTCATAGCTTTGTGTCTGAAATTAGAGCATGCAAAGAAATAACTAAATAATATGCGAGGATACTTGTTTTGATAGAACTTATTTGGTATTGTCTTATCTTCCTTGTTTATGGGTGGAAGTGGTCCTCTGGAGTTTTGATCATTTCTTGACTTCTGTTCATTTTTCATCTTGAATGTACCGAGGAGAGTATCTACATAAGATTTTGAATTAACTTGGATTTCTTCTTGAGAATAGCCTACTCCATTTTTATTACCCGAATCCTTTTGTGTGGTATAATCTTATCTAATATTTTAGAGATATTTTCATATTTTGTTTGAATGAGTTTTTCATAAAGTTCTTTCCTCAGGTGAACTATTTCTACCTCCATTCTTTCACAAGTTATTTGTTTTTCTTTAAGATATTTTTCCATACTTTCTTTGATACAATTCATACAATTGAGGCTGTGAGTTTATCTATATTTTCCCGATCTTCAAGAGAGGACACTTTAGAATTGTATAGAATAGGCAGTGTTCTTAGTACTTTTTCAACTAGCTCATTGTATGAAACTTCTACTCCCAATCCTATGATTGCATTAACAATATTATCGACTCTTTCGAAGTACTCTGAAATATTTTCTTCATCCTTCATTTTCAGAACTTCGTATTGTACTCTGAGAATCTGTATTTTGACCCTATTTACTTTGGAATCTCCTCCATATATGGTTTCCAATTTATCCTAGAGTTGTTTTGCATTATTACAGTTTAGTACCTTAGCAAGGATTTTCTTCCTCAGTCTAGCTTGTAGTGTGTTTAAAGCCTTTACATATTCCCAAATATTTTTCTTGTCTTCTACTTTTATGGGAGTGGCTTTTGGAACATCATATCCCTTTTACACTAATTTCCATACTTCCAGTCCAATGGACATCATATAGATTTCATTCTAACACTCCAAAAGACATAGTCTTCACCATTAAATAGGGGGATTTTTGATGAAATCTTCAATTGCTGATCCATTATAATGTATATTCCTCTTCAAGTGATTTAAACCTTTTGTGAAGAGACCCCCTCTAATACCAATTGAAATATCATATCCTTTCACTGAGAGGGGGGGGGGGGGTAAATCACTGAAACAATAATTATATCATTTTTTCTTTTGTTAATGAAAACATAATTTTAACACAATATCTTATCGTGGAACCCAATTGGGAAAACCACCAACGCTTTTCTATTAACTGCAAAATTTGTTTTACATGTTACATAGAAGGAAGATATTCTTATTTTTCGATCAACAACAACTAATCAGGATGCACCCACACCCTTTGTTCACTAGCACCAAATGGTAGGAGGCTTCGACCCCCTGTTTAGTTAGTTACAACTGACAAGGAACACCAACTCCCTCTGTAGGAACCAACCTACCCTTGCACCACCCAACCACCCTTATTTTATGAATCTAGAAAAACTTCTATATCAAGTCTTTACTGCATCTCTCTCTGCTTCTGTTATTTATATATCTTCTGATTCGGATTGAAGAGACACTTTCTTCTCACCACTCTTTCTCATTTATATATTCTTCAAAATGTCATGAGTGTTATATACTATGTCCCTTTGTTTGGACCATCACACCTCTTCGTTTAAATTAACCATTATCACTATTTTATCATTTTCATCATGAAGGATTTTCATAAATTGATCATAGGTATGGGTCAATTTCATCCTTTTAACTCGATCCTGAATATTTGCAATTATTTGCAGAAACTGAGTTCTACAGGGGCGCTTCCTTCAAACCATTACATGTGACTGAGTGATAAAAAACCACAGTCTTATCAACTTAGTGACGTATTATATTCTACCTTTTTAATCTCTTATTCCCTATGACCAATGGCGATGACCAAATGCTAGGCAAAATGAGTGCTTGAGTTCTTATCAAGTCAACGATCACAATTTAATCCCCTGATGAGATGCACGACAATCGGGACTTCAGGACTTTGTCATTCGAGACTTTGGGATTTCAACTTTTCAAATTTATGAATCAGATCGGATGGTTTATTTCGCGGAACTAGATCAATGGTCATATTTTATCCTTACACTCATCCTTTCATTGCTTAATCCAACAAATAGGACTTAATCAAGCATTGAGATGGATGGCCATAATTTACTTCGACACTTCAGCTATTTTACTTATGCTATCCTTCCACTGTATTTTTATCAACAACTGAGAATGCACCCGAAGTGATCTTCATATCAGACGACTCATGTCCACTTCAGGACTCCAACATTCAAGACTACAAGACTTAGGCCTTTACTGGTGGTGAAAAATCCCAAATTAAAACTCCTGGAGTGACGTAAACTTGTTGAGATGGTATGACCCGAGCGACAACCACGTGTCACTCAGATTYGTGATTTACATGTACTTGATCTACCAATTTCATCTTGACACTTGTCACTATTTGACTGTGCCATGTGTCCTTGTTGACGTGGATTTCTGACAAAGATCTCTCGATGTGACACATATTCATCTCCTTGATCTAATGGTCRTAATAGTATCTGAAGGGTATCTCAGATTGATGAATGAGAGTGACTTCAGAATTTCATCTTTCAGGACTTCGAGTATTTCAATATCTTGACTTCATAATTCTTCCGAAGTGAGATTCTCGAAGCGTAACCTCCTCACATCTTTAGACCCGAAATGAATGATGTTTGTTTGATCAATATCTTAGATCGACGGCTTGATCTATTTGCGATATTGCTTTTCCTTGGTTTAAATCCAATGAACCTCCATCATTTCTTATCCTATCCTTCCACTTAATTTGATCCAACAACTGACGAAATTTCAGATAATCAGGATCTCATATATTTCTTCTTATCCTATACTTCCACTTAAAGTGATCCAATGACTGAGTGACCATCGACAGTTGATGTGGATTTCTAAACCACAACTTGCGAGTGGTTTAATTCGTCACCAAAGATATGCAATTTATCCCTGCTGTTGATCTAGTGCTTGCGTATTCGATGGTCACGACTTAATCCTACTTAATCTGATTGTTTGTTGGATCAACCACATTCGTCGATATTTGAGTTTATGAGATCTGACTATCTATACCAATTGCAGGATTTGAACTAGTGAGTTGTTTAATTCACCTTTCACTTTCTGCAATTCATCCCTACCATTGATCTGGCGCATGCATATCAACGGTCTCGATTTGATCTGATCATTGACTATTCCTCCAACGATCCTTCTAAGTTTCATCGCAGCATCTCTTCTAAGATTTGATATAATAATTGACTATTCCTCCAACGATCCTTCTGAGTTTCATCACACCATTTCTTCTAAGCTTTGATCTTCATTCACTAACCCTCTTGAGTTTTTATCTCTGCATATCATCCAACTGTTTGAAATCAATCATTATATGCTAACTTTTATATTCTTAATATCAATGACAATTCATCATACTAACTTATCATCACATCAATGACATCGACTATTGACATCAATGACAATACATCAATTACACTATGTCCAACAAGACTCGTCCAATCGATGAAAGGGGGCCTAAACAATTGTCCAAAGTATGGCCTAAGACCTACAAAAAACAACCACAAAGCTACAAGGGAATAACCATTAGTTGGATTTTTGGAAAGATATTAAAACTATAGGAAGTGGACTTTTACAATTTGATATAAATACTTGTATATTTACCCATTTACTAGATCATTTTTACCATTTTACCAAAAATTACCCAAAGTGACCAAAAAAACCTTGAATTTATGTTGGCCCTTAACCAAGTTTTGGAGATCCTTGGTCATGTTTGACCTCTTTTGGGACTTCGATAGGCTGGTCGAAGGTGGAGAGCAAGTTGAAGCGGAGATCGCGAGATCTCGACCCCTTTTTAGGACAATTTTGGGATTAGGGTTTATGTAACAGGTATGGGATGTCGGCCCATGGGTTTACCCATGTTTGGGCCCATTTTGTAATGTATAAATAGATATATAGGTGATGTAGGAAGAGGCCAATGTGTTAAGTGTGAATAGTTGTGGATGATTTGTGCATACTATGTGTTAAGAACTTGCAGAGCTAAGTGCAAGTGATTGTAAGAAGCTTGTGTATAGACAGTAAGAAGGCTTTGGGCTTAAACCTAGCTCAGGGAGGGAGGATTTGGTGAGGTGCGCAAAGATCTCCTATCCTATGCGGAGTAGGGTTTTGTAGATTTGTGCATGTAGATGATCGATAGAAGACAATAAAGAAGAAGAAGAGTTGGTGGACATAACCCCATGTTGGGGTGAACGACATATATCCTGTGTTATGGTTTCTTTGTGCATTATGGTTGTTATATTTTTTATGTGATTTATTCTTAGTGTAGTAATGTATGCTTAGATGAATTTGATATGATAGCTTAGTGCTTAGTGATGTGAATAAATGCTAGATCTGATATTTTTCCATGTGTTAAGTACTTAGATGTGTTATATCTGGTAGAATACTGTGTTGTTATGTAATTAGGGTTTGGATCTATGATGTGAATAAGGGTTAATTACTGATGAATGTTAACTACTAAGTGGTTTGTTAAGTGGTATAATCACAGATCTGTGTCCTAGATAGGTTGCAGACATTTGAGTCTTGCAACCACCCCTTCCTCTACCTCGGGTGAGACTTCATCTTCTTCACAGGTGTTTCTGAAAGGGCTAGTAGTTAAAGTTTTTTTGGTGCATTGATGAAGCGTTGAACCCTGGGTCTACCCCTGTGCCAACAAATGGTTCCGTTGCCGGGACTTGAAACTGTGATTGCTGGGAACTGAAGAAAAGAAAGCATTGTGCGTAGATCTGTGCTTTAGTGCACAGTATTGAATTGTGAATCTCTGTGCTGAGAAGAGAAGTTCGATATGAAGAAAAGAGGTAAGATATTGAAGCTTTGTGCTCTGAGAAAGGTAATAAAGTGAAAAATTTTGTTTTCAAAGAATGAATCTAGGTATGTTTGATAAAAAAATTCCTAGTCTGAAAACTAGGGCACAAGAAAGAATATTTGATGTGAATAGATTTGATAGAAGAAATGAAATTTATGTGATTCCTATGCATAGAAAGAATGTTTGGACTAAAAAAAGGATGTAGGATCCTAGAAAGAATTTTTTGTAGGTTAGTTACTGTGATCCCAATGCGTAGTACAGGAAAGGTTGGGGATCATTTAAGAGAAAGAGAGGATTAAACCTTTGTTACAGTTGTAGAAGACCAGGACATCTTGCTAAGGAATGCCCTGGTAGAATACCTAGTTGTATTTACTGTAAATCTATGAACCATGAAGTTTTGTATTGTCCTAGAATGATTTATAAAGTTGAAAATATGAATATGAAACAAGAAAACTATGAGACATGCCAAGAAACAAAGGATAATATAGAACCCTAGAAAGAATCAGAGAGTGTATTACTATAGATGAAAGAAACCTTGAATGACCACATAAATATCAACTTATCAGAGGTCTTAAAAGAGAAAGAGTACATAGAAACAAGAATAGGAGACTTCGACATAGACTGTGTTCTGGATGAGGAAACACAGGTGAATATCATGACATAAAGAACTTGGGAAATTTTGGGAAAGCCTGCTATGGTTCCTTCATTAGAAGGAATAGGATTATTTAGAGGAAAGATGATAACCCTATGTGTAAGAATTACTCAGATATCTATGAGTTCTCATGGAACTTCAAGAGAAGAATAATTTGAGATCGTTAAGTTTGTTGAGAATAGTGCCCCATTTTCTATCTTGCTAGGAAAAACCTGGATTGAGAAAGATCAGATACGAAGGAAGCAAGAAGAGGAGGATCTAGAATAGAAAGAGAAATAACTAAGAGATTTCATGGCTAGGAGAATAACGCACTTACTGGAAGAATAAGAGAACCAGTCGAAGCTACTAAAGACAAAATATATGGATGTCGAAGTTGAAAGGACACATGAAGACTGGAGACACCTATCTGTACAAGAGAGTAGAGCACCTACCCCAGAAAGAGAATAAGTATTACCCTTGAACCCTATGAAATACCCTCTACAATACAAAGTTATGATGCCAAGAGGAGATAAGAATGATAATGGAAAGAGGAAAATAGTGATTCAGATCATAGGAAAGAAGGCTAGAAAGCTCAGTAAGAAGAGGGAAAAGTTAGAAAAATTGCAAGAAGTTCTAGAGAATACTTCACAGAAGAAAGGTTTCTAGAAATCGAACTTTGCTGGAATATCAGTACAACACAGATTGGCACTTTTCCATGATGAAGAAATATGACCATTGGAGGCAATATGACCATTTAATCGACACTCCTAAATAATTAGGAAATAATTTATGGCTCGAAAGTTTTCCATTGGATCATTGGGACCATTCCATGACGGATGGAATTGCATTGAATAAAGCTTTGCGACCCATTGAAAGAAACCATTATGACAATATCTATTTATCCCATCGATCATTGCACCAAGAACACTTTTGCCAATTGTGATTATCCGAGCATGCAGAGAACTAGTTGATTTTGCGTAGTGATCATTGAAACCTCACCATCCATTCTATTACATTGAGTATTGTTCACCGACCTGAGATATCAGATCTCGGGTGTGAATGTCGGACGCAATTAGCGCAGAAAAAAAATCCATCAAAGAGATTCTAATAGAGCTCATGGATAAGAAGGTGATGTCCGCAGACATCCAAGCCTCATCGACGTGAGGAGTGCAAGCCTCCCCGTCGACTAATCATGGATCTAGACCATCCTGAGATGCAACCGAGAAAACAACCAAGCATCATGATGACTCGGAAAATGTGAAGCTAATTCCATCCATCCTACCCAACTACATCCCACCCTTGGCCGATGTGGTGAGTCGTGATAGTGTCCCGAGGGACTTCAATTACACAGTCATCACAACGTACCTCCTAAAGGGAATACAGGCAGTCAGACCGCAATTGGAGAGGATTCCAACCTTGAAGATCACTGAATATAACCTAGGAGACCGCAAGAGATATGGCATGCTTGTGCCTCAAAAATATTTGACCAATACCAAGGGGAAGAAGTCGAAGATCATCCCCCAGTCATGTATTATGGACATCGCGAGGTCCACTATCTTGAATGTGATGAAGATACCACATTTTGGAAGGCACTGTTGATGGGACCTAAATCCCCTGACTCAACAACAGGAACCAAAAACACCACCGAGGCCCAATTAGACTCTGCAGCGTTTGGAGTGGAATGGTTCTCCAGATCTTGCGATCTAGCTAGACTATCGATGGTGATCCAGATTATTTTTGGCATGAAATGAGATCAGATATATAATAAAGAAATGCACAGAAATATCACAAATATTCAATAATATAACATGAATATATCATAGATGCAACCATAAACACAAATATATAGTAATACATGATTTCTATTAATGAAATAAATGTACATAGACTGTAAATACAGAGTGAAAGACTCGATAGAATGGTGGCAGCTTATCTTTGAGAAGAGATGTGACAGCTACTTGCATTCGCAAGAAGATGATTACAATGAGTCTTTAAAGGAATTTTTACAATAAAATGGAATTCCAAAATTCCTAGACATCCAAAAACCTAACCCTAGGAGATGAAGCGCCAAAAGTCATGTGGGCTCTGTTTGGGTAAGTTAGTACATCAACTTTCCGAGGTTGTAACTTTTGCATACGATCTTCGTTTTAGGCATATGATAGCTCGTTGGAAAGGTATCGTTAAGGAGATTTATTTTGGGCTATCATTGAGAACGTCAATCTCAAAAAACCTTCATTTTGGCCCTCAAAATGGCCCCAGAAGTTAAAAACTGCTAAAAATAGTAAATTGCCAAATTTGCCAGAAAACTATTTTGAGCCAGTCAGAAAAGGTGGGTGGCCACTGATATCCACCTAGATCAATCCTCTCTCATTAGGAAGAAATGGTCTCCATTGAGTTGAGTTCCCGGGGGAGAGAGAAAATCGTTTGCTGAATCTGCATCTTGGTGAGCTGCTTGCCTTTCTGGAGATGTCATGCTGCTTAGTTTGTGGAAGTCTATCACGAACCTATTGAGGATGAGGTTCTTTAACAAGTCAGGCTACATGAGAGGACGGTGTACAGAAGGAATATTTTCTCTTTGTTGCAACCTTGTCGACCTGCTTCTGTTGGATATAAGGTGCATGGGGCAAAGCTGTAGTGGTTGCAGTGTCCTTCTGTTCCCATTTTGAACAAATTGTGAAGAAGCTGAATTTTATAGTATGAAATACTACCTTGCAGCACTTTTTAGGTGGAACAGTAGTCGGAACTACCTTTGGTATTCTGTAGAGATGTCCCCCTAGAGAAGCAATGAAACTGCGAGGTCGAGACTCATAAACAGCGTGGCGCTTCCACATATATGGTTGTCCCAAGAGAACATCACAGACATCTAGTGGGGAAAAATCACATAATACCTCATCCTTGAAGGGTTGGATGCCATATGAGAATCGATATTGATGGCTGACACGAAGATCTCGTCCTTGGTGAAGCCACCTAATGTTGTATGGCTGCGGATGTGCTGTTGTCGATAATCTCAACTATTTGACAACCTCTACTGAGATGAGGTTCTTTTGGCTTCCGTTATCAACAATAAAATGCAGTAGGGTCTCGTTCACCCACATATATGAATGAAAAAGGTGTTCCCCCTCTTCAGGATCTGTTGGTTCTTCTGGTTGAATTTCTGCGGTCATGACAATAACAGTGGGGTCTGCATCAATGATCTGTCCTTTACCAGTATTTTCAAAATCAGATTCTGAATTAGGGTTTGGCTCTTTGTCTTTGATCTCGGCCACCAATGACTATTTTGAGTGAAATTCATCGATGTTGTGCCAGGGGATTTTGAGGAAATTACACCATTTTCCGGTGTCCTTCTTTGTCTTCCCATGACCCTTCTTTTCATGTGGTTTGGACTAGTTTTTGGGAGACTATTTGTGAGGGACATCTTTTTCATACTTTGGTTGTTGTGTATTTGCAGAACCAAAATCATGTTTGTTCTGGTGTTTAAATTTCTTCTCGATTTTAACAGCATATCGATAGGTAGCACCGAGTGATGAGATGTCCAGAAAATCCATTTCAGTTTGGATGTATCTGTGTAAAGCCCCATGGTATTTCAGAACCAAATGTCATTTAGAGTCTTTGATACCCAGCTTGGTGCACAAGGTATGGAAGGTATTTGTGAACTCCAGAACCTCTTGGCTCCTCTCTTGTCGCAGTGTGGTCCATCTCATGTATTGGTCGTCATAGTTTCAAATAGGGTAATATTGTTCCTTTACTGCATCCACAAAAAAATCCCAAGTGGGATCGGCCCCATATATTTCAAACTCCTCTATGGAACTCTGCTCCAAATAAGCTTCCCATCAATGTTTGACATGGGGGCGAGCTTTAAGGAGTGCGAAGGTGATCTTTTCTTTGTCGAAAAATTTGTGAACAGAGAAATAACCTTCTAGCAGATTTAACCATTTGTCTAGGGCTTCTGCATCTATCTATCCTTCGAATATAGGAATATCAAAATTAACTTGTACCTTGAAAAGCGAGGTGCCTCCAAAGTGGCCACTTGATAAAGATGCGCATGTTGCTATCAGAAGGCATTGAAGGATGTGGGAAAAATTCTCCATCATTTCGTCCCTCTGTCGCGTGAGAGCTTGCTCAAGCAATGACTGATAGGATCGTCTGCTCTGTCATTTTTATTTTCTTCTGCCATTGAGGGTTTATTGGGTGTGTGAGAGCGATTTTCCTCAAGAGAGACAAGCTCGATACCCAACTTTCTATACTCATACCTCCTTGGGGACATGCAATGAAAAAAACGACCAAGAACAACCTGCTCTGATACCACTTATCTAGATTATTTTCGGCACAAAATGAGATCGGAGATATAATAAAGAAATGCACAGAGATATCACAGATATTCAATAATATAACATAAATATATCAGAGATGCAACCGTAAACACAAATATATAGTAATACATGATTTCTATTAATGAAATAAATGTACAGAGACTGTAAAATATAGAGTGAAAGACTAGATAGAATGGTGGCATCTTATCTCTGAGAAGAGATGTGACGGCTACTCGCATTCACAAGAAGATGATTAAAATGAGGCTCTGAAGGAATTTTTACAATAAACAGGAATGCCAAAAGTCCTAGACATCCAAAAACCTAACCCTAGGAGATGAAGCACCAAAAGTCATGTGGGCCCCGTTTGGGTAAGTTAGTGCATCAACTTCCCGGGGTCGTAACTTTTGAATACGATCTATGTTTTAGGTGTATGATCGCTCGTTATGATAGCTTGTTGGAAAGGTATCGTCGAGGAGATTCATTTTGGGCTATCATTGAGAACCTCGATCTCGAAAAACCTTCATTTGGGCCCTCAAAATGGCCCCGGGAGTTAAAAACTGCTAAAAATAGTAAATTGCCAAATTTGCTAGAAAATTGTTTTGAGCCAGTCGAAAAAGGTGGGTGGCCACCGATATCCACCTAGATCAATCCTCCCTCCTTGGGAAGAAATGGTCTCCATTGCGTTGAGTTTCCGGGGGAGAGGGAAAAGCGTTTACTGAATCTGCATCTTGGTGAGCTGCTTGCCTTTCTGGAGACGTCGCGCTGCTCAGTTTGTGGAAGTCTATCATGAACCTGTTGAGGTTGAGGATGTTCAAAAAGTTAGGCTACATGAGAGGATGGCGTGTAGAAGGAATATTTTCTCTTTGCTGCAACCTTGTCGACCTTATTCTATTAGATAGAAGGTGCATGGGGCGAAGCTGTAGTGGTTGTAGTGTCCTTTGGTTTCCATTTTGAAAAGCTTGTGAAGAAGCTGAATTTTGCAGTATGAGATACTACCTTGTGGCACTTTTTAGATGGAACAGTAGTCAGAACTACCTCTGGTATTCTGTAGAGATGACCCCCTAGAGAAATAATGAAACTGCGGGGTCGAGAATCATAAACATCGTGGCACTTCCACATATATGGTTGGCCCAAGAGAACATCATAGACATCTAGTGGGGCAACATCACATAATACCTCATCCTTGAAGGGTTGTGTTAGTGTTAGAAGTCACTCCTGGATTGCTTGTAGAAGAAGAGCTCGACGCCCATCAATTTTATGTCACGATAGTTTTAATGGGTGATCAAATGGGTAGAGACTCAGGAAGATATCACTCTAACTCGGGAACTGAGTCCGGTAGGTAAGGATCAAAGGAGGTATTGATCTAAATTCAGTCAGTGAGTTGATTTAAATATGAGCAGGTTGAAGACTTGGTGAGAGGAGTGAGAAAACTACCTCAGGCAACAGGCCTTTCGGTAGTTTGTAGAAGAAAAACTCTGAATGCAAGATCCTCTTGGTTCAGGGCTTCAAAAAACTGAAAGGGGGACTTGAATGGATCCTCCAATTCCAAGTCGTTCAACGCTAAGAAAATCACAGGGACCGATTAGAAACAATGCAACTGTTACAGTGATCCAGTCTACATCATCCTATAACAGTTACAACTCGACTAGATCCTCCAATTCCGAGATGCTCTAACACAGTATAAACAAAGACGTGAAAGAAACTGACATTCAAAAGACAAGAAGTCTCAAGAGTCCATGCATAACCAGAATAACAGTGCTTCATTAAACTTTTACAACTGGGAGCCTTGCTCAACCATCGATGATTACCAAAATGGTGAAAACACCTTCATATACTCAAAACAACAACAACAACAACAAAAATAAGACGCTGCATTAAAAACATTGTGTCTGCATGTCTTCTGACAGTCTGCGCATGCAGACTCTGGCCGATCGTGCACCTATGATAGACGCTATCAGATTTCGGACTGTCCTACTGTAGAC
>JASDQU010206214.1:0-14539 GCA_032191745.1 Picea mariana
CTCAGAAGTTAAAACCTACTAAAAATAGTAAATTGCCAAAATTGTCAAAAAACTGTTTTGAGCCAATCCAAAAAGGTGGGTGGCCACCGATATCCACCTGGATCAAGGATCTAGCCCTCCAAGACCCAGAGAGGGCTCTCTATGTCTAATTTAACTTTGTTTTAGGGAAGATATTAGGCTAGGTATAACTGTACAAGGTTTTGATTGTGAGAAATAGAGTAAGGACCGAGAAGGGAGAAAATTGGGCAATGGAGTCAAAAAACAAACTATTCAAATCCTTTTCTGTAAGATGAAACTGCAGGGCTAGGTAGTTAAAACGCTAGATCTCTAGGCTTTTAATGGAAAGCAGAATAGGAGATATGAAACAAATCAATATTCATATGGGAAGCAATTAAGAATTCCCCACCTGTCTATCAGAGGAAAATATTTAAATTATCCAAAGTCAAGAAACAGAGCGTATATTCCAACGAATTATGTTCTTCTTTTCTCTATTGCATAATTCAGAAAGAAAAGTGATTGTGGAAATAGGGAAAATAGTTACATGAAGAAAGTACACATCACCAGGGTGTTTAACACAAGAATCTTGCAGTTTTTTATTGCTTGGAGATCAAGAACATGCTCACTATGAGCTTACATCACAGAACTGGTACTGTAGCTTCTCTAATCCTACCCCCCATTTTCTATTACAAAAGAACTATTTTTTATAATGAAACAATACCTCTACTCATTGATTTGTTGGCAAATAAACTCTAACAAAATCAAAACAAATAATACTAAAATAAATTTGCTGTAAAATTTGTTGAATGCTCGAGGTTGTTGGAGTCAAATCTTCTTAGACTAGAAATGCTTGAAGTTGTCATCTGCCACTTGTACATTTGAATATCTTCAATCGACCCCTGATTTTTTGATTTTAAGCCTAAGAATCTGGGAAGTTGATATACTCTCCCATCTATATTCCTTATCTTGCTCGAAATCTAGACTTGAATGCCACATAGATATATTCATACCATTGATCTGTTTGAAAGATGTCTAATATTCTACTTTTGATTGATAAATTTATGGCCAAAATACTCTTCCTATTAATTCAAAACTCGTAGAAGCCCGAGATACTCTGCCCTCAAACTGCCACAGTGTTCTACTAGATTTCACTATCAATTGAGAAATGATTTGATTGCTTCCCTGAAAATCTGGAAGCGTAGCTTATCCTTAACAAATACTCTGTCAAACTCCTTTCAACAGTGAATGACATTTCAAATGCCATCGCAAAGGATTGATCAAAAGGAAACATTCCAAACTGGTATAAAGAGGTCGATTCAATCTTCATTTCACTATGGTTTGTGCGTTTTAGCTCCAAAATTGAGAGTGGAAACCTGCTTTGCCATGTCATCCCAATCATTTCATTTAGGCTTGACTTGATTTCAAAGAAGCCATTTGGATTCATAATCATCCTGAAGAGTACAGACCGCAACTTCACTCCATTCATTACATCAAGAATAATATCTATGGGTGCTATGTACCATATATCTGCCTCGAATCCAAAATTTGTGAACACATGGTGGGTGTCCAGATGCATCTCGCTAAAAGCAGTCAGTCGCCCAAGCTAATAATTCTCGCACAAAAACAAGCAACATGGTTATGTGGCATTGGGGGCACCAATCGAAATGCTAAAACCTACAAAAACTGACCCTGATTTTTATCACAGCCAGACATGGAGATATAAGTATCATACCATTGTGCATCCATGACAATTTTAATATTATCAACAATGAAGTCTTTGGACTGTAACTATAACTCATGGCTCTGTTATCCATAGAAATGGCATCGCTCATGAAACCTACCATTTCTGCATATGTAAATCCCTTTGTGACAACCTCCACTAGCTTGGAATGAATGAATTTGCATGTATTCCTTCATATCATCACAAAAGAACTTCTTTCGTGGTGATGACACTTTGTACATTTGTTTTTCGAACAGTTGCTCAGTGCCTAATTTTAAAATTCATTTATGGGATATATCCCATATTGTTGCCATGAAAATAGATAGAAGTGTTTATATATAATGAAGGTTACAAACACACCGACACGTTGAGCATAGTGGCGCCCCCTCATGGGCTTCTCCTCCATGTGGCATGGTGCCTAGCGCTTGGGCGCTCTGTCTGTCCTGGCCCTTGATTTGTGTGTTGCATGGTGTATCTTATCTTGCTAACATGTGTGTTTTTGATTACTGTAGGTGTGTGTCTTGAGGATTGTAGAGTGGCCTTCAAGCCCAAATTTTTTCTCAAAAAATTAAACCCAGAAACTGGCCCGAGAGTGTAATATTGACTATTAAAGCCAAAATTGGCTTAATAAACAAATTTATTTTTAAACAACAAATGGTAGATTTTCCAAAAATCAAATTTTCCCCAAAACACCTAAGAAACCAAAGATTTCTTAAAAACCAATTTTATGACAAAATCCACAAATTGACCTGTGATAATAGCTGAGATCTATAGAACTATCTGCCACCTTCACATTTTCACTATGAACCATGAGAAATCTGCTTTATGCCTGAAATAGATATCAGTCAGAATATTGATTTGCCTATAATTTATAGGGTCATAACAGGATGGTCCTATAGGCTTGGTTTACTGGCCTCAACAGAGTTCAAGACTTGTATTGCATATAAAGGGCATTTTTTTCTGCAATACTTCCTCACTTGAAGGGATAATATTTGTCTCACTAAGAAAGGATTTTGAATTCTTTGTGGGGTTATTTTTCTCCCTTATTCATCTTCACATTCTGAAGTTCTATTATAACAGTCCAACTTGGTTTTATGGGCTGCCAACTAGTCCATGCCAATCAACAGGTCATAAGATCCTAAAGAGAGTATGTTTAGGGTTGCTTGGGTGGGTACTCCACTCATAATGAATTGGCATGTTGGTATGACCTCTGTTACTTTTCTTTTGGTTCCAGTGGCTAGTTGTACCAGCCATGATTTAACATGTCTAACTTACTGCAATTTACATTTCTCAACAGTTTGAGGGGCAACATAACTCAAATCAGAACCAGGGTAAATTAAAATGGAAACTAGATGGTTGGAAATCATACCTTCCATCTCCACCACTGAAGCTTGGTGGTCAGCTTGTCTATTATCCAAGGTTGCATAAATTTGTGGCATGATCCTAGCCACATCATTGACTATGGTATCCTCTTGGACGTTGTAGACCCTACTATTGTTATGTTTCCTATATGGGCAGTCCCTCAGCATGTGTTCTTCTCCACAACCCCAACATTTCAAGGGTTCTCTCTTTGTGTTATCATTCTTGCCTGATGTTTCTCCAAAGGGTTTATTTCCACTCTGAGATGGAAAATTCTACTGATATACACTTCTAGTAGGAAGGCTCATCTTAGAACCTTTCCCATGGTTCTTGAATCTAGAGGGTTTAAACCCCTTCTTCTTGAATCTCGAACTACTTTTTTCTTCTAGTCCTCATGAGGTTTTGTCTTATTCTTGAATTTCTCATAGCAATACCTTGCCTTCCGAATAGTGTCCTCTAAAATCTTTGGTTCATCAAACTCAATTATGTCTCGGAAGGACTAAGGTAATCCACTAATAAATCGTTGCATATTTACCTTGTCATCCTTTATGTAGGGCACATACCTTATTAGCTCAAGAAATTTGTTGATGTATTCTTCTACTGTGAGTTGCCCTAACTTGAGTTCATAGAACTCCTTGGTCATCCCATCAAATTATTTCTTTGACAGATACTTCTTCTTGAAGTATTTATCAAATTGTTTCTATGACAAGTCCTTCTCATGGATTCCTTTCACATTCCTAAGGTCCTTCCACCAAATGGAGGCCTTTCCATTCAGGTTGAAAATGGTTATTTGAACCTTTAAGATTTTAAAGTAGTCATGAACTATGAAGTATTTCTTCAAGTCAAGCATCCAAAATTCAGCTTCTTCCCCCTTCTTTTTCTCTCCATTGAAAGTGGGTGGTTTGGCTTTCTTAAAATATTCAAGGTCATGGCTCTTGGAAGTTTTCCTCTTCTTTATTCTCCTATGGGAATGTGAACTAGTTTTGCTACAAGATGATTCCTTGGAGTGTCAATTTCCTCACCGGAGGACTCTTCCGATGAGTGTCTCTTGGATCCATATCGGGCCTTCTTTGAGGTGATCCTCCTTGTGTGGCCACTTTCAAAACTATGCTTGCGTATCTCAGGTGGACTTTAAATTTTCTTAGTATTATGTATGTCCACATGACTAGTTGTTGGTCCATGTTGCAACTGCCTTTGCATATCCGATAAGCTCTGCAGTAAGACTATGTTAATTTTAGTTTGTTTTTCTTTAATTTTTATCAACCTTATATTGTCATCCTTATAACTCTGTAATTTTTCCATGAGGCTTCTTACGGTTTCAGCCAAATCTGGAGGGGTTTCCACCACCCTTCTTTCATCATATTATTCCTCTCTATTGTGGGAGATTTCCCCCAATTCATGGTGTTTCACCATCCTTTATGTTGCAGTTTTCCAATGGCCCACTAACTTCTTGAGTGTTGATAAAACATTTTTTGTTAGTTAATGATCTACTATTTTATGAACAATACACAGTTCATATTTTTCAAAACACACAACAAAAACAAAAATTTTCATTCCTCTTCTTTAGTAGAGGTTTAAATAAGCCTCTTAGGAATAGGGTAAGATATGGTGTTACCCTTAAAGGGTATCTAATAATATTTTTATGTGACTCGTTCATGATCCCAAGTAGGCCAAGTGTTGTTTCCATGCTCTGATACCAATTTGTAACACACTCGACCCCTAAGTGCCCTTTCTAGGGATGGGGCATCAAAATTTTGGTTATTTTAATCATCTTGAATCCTCTTTCTGAGGTATCCATCCTCTTCTACTCATTGTATCTTTCCAACGACTACTACCAGGCTCAAATATGAGCTCTGGATTGTAAGTTATGACCTCCCGAAGTTCTTTAGTCGTTATCAGTCAGAGACCACGTGGGCCCTTCTCATTCATGCCATCCCCAAGTTCCTACATCCATAGTGGAAGTCCATCCATCGTCCAATCCATGATGAGACTTGATCCTAGCTTAACACAATGGATAGAGGGAGGGGTTTAGCATTTGGTGCTTCATTGTTTAACACCCCTTTTCCTTTCTGCCTCGGAGTCTTGAAATCCCAAACTCCCAAAGGAGACCGAAATCTTTCCACGTGGCTCCAGCCTTCGAACCCTCCATCTCATCTATGACACTGCACCCCAAACCTCCATATTTCCCAAGTACCAGACTCCAAAAGGGTTCACCCTTGCACCAGGTGATGTATTAAACACATAGGTAAGGACAGGTGGGTCCTAAGTACTCCACCCTCCAATAATCCAAGCGAATACGTGCCAGGGGGTGACACGTGGCAAGGCAGAGATGACACATGGCCTCTTTAGTGGGTGACATGTGTCACATTGTAATGGGAATATAGGGTCTTCGAAACGTACAAATATAGGTGACATGTGGCACGTCATACATGGGTCCACGTCACCCTAGGTGACGTCAGTGTGCCTCGTCACTCTGGACTGATAGCCTTACGACACCCTTAGATCTCACATTCAAGGTGTGTCCATGTAAACCCATTGATCTATGGTATCCGTTACTTCTTAACTTTTGCATTCATGGTGTCCGATGTGTGACCTCCTCCTTGCCCCCAGAGTGGTCAGTGTCGAGTTGACCACAGTCTAGATCTAACGGTCGAAAGTGGCCCCGAAGCATCCTTAGATCTATGTCTTGCATGACTTCATGATTTCGACGTTCGGGTGTTTCGACATTATAGAAGCTTTGTTCTCTTGATTAATACTTCGTTGAAGTACTGTACGCGTGTCCCTCCACGGGGTGATCGAACGGTTAAGAGGGGTTCTCAACAGAATCACCAAATCCATAGCTCATATCAATTCCTAACTCTGACATTTAGGGAATTTGGTGCTATAACACCTCTGTTATCCCGAAGTAGTCCACGTTGGAATTACCTTGGCGTATATCCAACGATCAGGGGGACTCTCGAATACCCTTGGATCTATGGCTCGCGATACTTCATGATTGGTAAGTGGGTTAGGTTTTAAGGATGGGATAAGTCTATCTTCCATGGTTAGGGAAACCGCCATACGTCGTTCAACCTCGTGGTTAAACATGTCAATAAGTTTCCTTCGCCCGGTTTGCAAATGGTAAGGTCGTAACACCCCTGAGCTACGAACTCCTAGAGTTCTAAAGCCATAAAGGCTTAGCTCCTTTCAATCCTAGCACAGAGTTTCCAAACCTTGGTCACTTTTGGCATAGGGGCAGACCCAGGGTTCAATGCTACAACAATGCACCAACAAAACCCTAACTACTTGCCCTTTCGGCAACACCTGCGAAGCAGATGAATTCTCACCCGAGGTAGAGGTAGGGGTGGTTGCAGGACTCAGATGTCTGCAACCTTAGCTAGGACATAGATCTATGATTCTAACACTTATTAGAGCACTTAGCAGTTAACATTCATAAATATCCAGTTCTTAGTTACAGCGCAGTGAAATCCTACTCTTAGCGCAGATAAACCCTAAACTACATAGCATCACAGTATTCATTCAGATCTAAGGTATTTAAGCACTAAGCATACTTACATAATTCATATCTAACATCCATCCACATCATTAGGCACAAAGCATTAACAAATCTATCTATCATTCATCTATATTAAAGCACTAAGCAAGTAAACACATCAACACATCAACACATCGCACAAAGCATAGCAACACAGCATGTACATGGTTCACCCCAACCCTGGGGCTATTTCCACCAACTCCTCTCTTCTTTATTATCTTTGGTCAAGCTTCTTACAGGCACATAGCATCAAAATCCTACTCTGCAGAAGACAGGAGATTTGCACGCCCTCCGCCAAATCCTCCTTCGAATTCTTCAAGCTAGGGCACAACACCAAGCCTTTACACAGTCTCTTATAGTTACTTGCACTTAGCCTTGCAAGTCTCACATAGTATGCACAAAGCACTTACAACTCTTGATCACATAGATCAAACACTAGCACTTAGCACCACTTACAACTGACTTCTCTTTACTTACATCGCCTAGTCTTCTATTTATACATTACAAAATCAGGCCTAAACATGGGTAAACCCATGGGCCGACATTCTCATACCCGTTACATAATCCCAAAACCAAAAAATCCCTTAAATGGGGCTAAGATTCCGTGATATCTACTTCTTCTTGCGCTCCGCCTTCGACAGCCTGTCGAAGTCCCAAAAATAGTTCAAACATGACCAAGAATCCTCAAAACTTGGTCAAGGGCCAACATGCCCGCAACACTCACCGTGACTCGTCCCGAGTCACCTTGATCTAATTATTTCTACTTCAAAATCCTCGAGCTTGGCTCAAGCTTCCTCGACTTGTTTTTATGCCACAACCTTTTGTTCGGGGAACTCTTGGATGACTACTTCATTGACAGGCCCCTCTAGGCGTTGTTCAGTTGCAATTACGACCTACTCCAGTTCTTCTCCTTGGCCTTCAATCTCTGTGAACAATTGGCAAGCCTCATCCTGTACATGTTGGAGTCTCTAAGTCACTTCCATGACTTCGCTCTGGATAGTGTGGATCTACTATTGGGCAGTGCGCTACTTCTGGGATCACTTCATTCTTTCCATAGCTGACAAGGGATTCAACTGCGCCTATATTGTTTTTGCTTGTTGCTTCGCTTCCTGCAGTTGTGACTCCAATTCCTTCAGTTCCTAGTTCTCAGTGAGTCACTCATACATTTGGGCACTGCGATCACTCAGTTTCTTTCATTCCATGGCAAGGTCCTTTATTCTCTCAATTGTGCTCTAGGAAGTTTCTTCTCTTTGATCCCTTAGATCCTGCATAGTGTCGGTCATTANATTGATGCGTGACTCAGTCTTATGCCTATGGCTCTAAGTCTATCACAGAGAAAAGTGATTTGTTGACTTCTTCTTTCACTTTGAGTTGCTCTGCGAGCAATTGTTCTTTTCCTTGTTGCATATGTGCTTTCTCTTCGTCAAACTTTGCCTGGAGAGAAATTTTCTTTTGCTCCAAAACTTGGCATTGCTCTACGAGTACTCCTTGCACTTTCTTCAAGGCCTGGGTGGCCTGTTCTGTTTCTTCTTGTGCTCATCGAAGGTGAGCTTCGATTGCATTTGCTAGTTGGCGGAGTTGGGCTAGCTCGTCTCCCAACTTTGGTTCTCCCGATGGCAAGGGCACAGTGGAGACTGCGCGACTGGAGTGAAGGGTCTGTTGTACCCCTCGAAGTTCAACCTCAATATATCGTACATTTCCTCCTTCTTGGATTCTTGTTTCTCCGTGATTTCCAGTGAAGCCTCATTTAGAGCTTCTATGATGAAGTCAAAATCATCGGTGGTGAGTACAGTCTGCATCTTGGTCACGGTGGCTCTCGATTTCTTTTGGGAAGAAGGTTTTGAGGGATAAACCTTCCTTTTCTTCACAGGATCAACCTTGTCTCTAGGCAGTGTTACTTCGCCTTTCTTATATTCATCTTCTTTGTCATCTACTTCATCATAACCCCCTCGGTCAGGTGATACTGAAGAACTCTTTCCTAAGGCACTGCTTAAATCTTGGACCTCTTCAGTCTTCTTCCTTCTGCTGGTTCCAGGTGTTTTTTTTTCATTGTGAGTGGTCTCTGGGCTGTCCAGTTCAAGCTCAGGCATCTCTACAGGGTCAGCGGGGATAAGGAGGTTTGAGGACCAGTCCTTAGTGATCTACTCAAGGTCCTCTTCTGTGAGTTTATAGTACGATTGGAGCTTCTCCTTATGTTCATCAACTCACATTGTAATGTAGATGAAGTGTCGATCTACACAGCCCTTTATCAGGGGTCGGAACCTCTGTAGGGTGTTTGGATTCATGCAAGGTTTAGCTTTGATGGTTGTCTTCAACTGAAGGTAATATGTATGAAAAACAATGTTCGACTGCCATTGTTTGTTCATATCACTTGAATACCAGAGTGTGGTGAACTTCACAGCAACCGGCTTGAACGGCTCGATGTCTGAGAAGGTCGCACCTTCTGACATTTCCTAGGCAACAAATGCGATGAGGATTAGGAGCCAGCTCAAGTGAAACTCGTAGACCTGGTCTTGTGCTTTGCGGCAGTCTAGTTCAAGCTGATTGACTAGGTACTTCACCCAATTCATCTGTAGACATTCTACACACTTCCTCGCGAGGTCAATGACAAAGCCTGTGACCTGCGTGGGTCTATTCTTCCTTACTAGTTTTCCACCTATTAATTGGCATGCTAGGCACACTGCGCCATTCTGGATGGAGGCTACCTTGTAGCTTCACATCCCCTTCTCAAGATCGTCATATGTATCCTTGATCTTCTGTGCTAGTGCATGATCTGTGGCTTTTCCTGGATATAAATCCTGTAGGTCAGGTCCTTGCATACTCAACCATGTGGTCTTATGAATCAGCGTCGGATCGATTGTAATACGGTGGTCTAGCCATAAGTAGCCTCCATGGTAACATGAAAGTAGAAGCTTGACACAGGCGTTGACTTCCTGGTGCCTTCCAAAGTGTGGGATTTTCATTACATTTAACAGGGTGGACTGCGTGAGGTTCATCATGCACGGCTGGGGGATTATCTTTGAGTTCTTCCCCTCCGTCCTGGTTAGGTATTTTTACGGGGAAATAATTCTATGGTTCTTGTGATCTCCAAGGTTGAAGTCACTAAACTTCAACGCTACGATCTTTTTCTGTTGCGCTCGAACTGTGTCCATCCCCTTCGGGAGGTACACAGTAATAATGGTGTACTCAAAATCCCTTGGCACACTATCACGACTCACCATTCCATCCAGAGGTGAGATGTAGTCGGGCAATATGGTCGGGATCAGCTTCGCATTGGCTAGGTCATCTCTGTGCTTGGTTCTTTTTTCTGTTGATGGTCAGGATGGTCCGACTCTGCGAGCAGTCGATGGGGAGGCTTGCACTCCTCTCGTCAATGATGCTTGTACACTCGTAGACATTACTCTCTCATAAATGACTCTCTCATTCTTGAGGTCGATGAGTACTTCCTTCACAGACTCTTTGACTACGC
Organism: Picea mariana; assembly: GCA_032191745.1. NCBI lineage: Eukaryota > Viridiplantae > Streptophyta > Pinopsida > Pinales > Pinaceae > Picea > Picea mariana. The sequence goes on from JASDQU010206214.1 coordinate 10,081, forward strand.
TGAGTTCTTCGGACATACATGCTCGTGGTTGAATATCTCTGGTTAGAAGAGTAACTAGTCAATGCAATGGGATGGATGGAAATAGTGCGATGATCACTGTGTGAAATCAACTATTCTGCGAGCTCAGATAATCATGGCTGGAAAAAGTGTTCTCGATGCATGGCACGATGGGTTAAATAGATAACTTGCCAATGGATCTCTCCAACAGGTGAGAATCCTTTATTAACTCAGTTATGTCCATTATGGCGCAGTCCCAACGGTCTGGTGGCGAGTTGTCTGACCATAAATGCCTTTGTACCTGTTAGTGGCATTGTTCTAATGGTTATACTGTTCCCAACAACTAAATTGCTTCGGCATGGAAAAGTTCCATGTGACGTTGTTCTGATATCCCAGTGTAGTTCCAATTTTGCAAATTTTCCTTCTGTGAAGTTCCCTTCGGAACCTTCTGTAACTTTTCAATCTTATCACTCTTGTTACTCAGCTTTCTATCCTTTTTCCCAGTGAGTTTCGGCTCGGTATTCCTTTTTCCATTCTGATTCTTATCTCCCCTTGGCATAGTAACTTCGCACTATTGAGATTCGTTCCTAAGATTCAAGGGTAATACTTCTTCTTTATCTGGGGTAGGTACTTCAGTCTTCTGTGGGTCTTCTAGTTTTCTTGCAACTTCGACATCCAAGTCTCTGGCATTAAACAACTTCGATTTTTTTTCCTTTTCTTCAATCAAGTGTGTGATACTCCTAGTAATGAAATCTTTCAACTCTTGCTTCTTATGTTCTAAGACTTCTTCTTCCTTCCTTCTCATTTGATATCTTTCAGTCCAAGGTTTTCCTAGTAACATAGAAAATGGAGCGATGTTCTCAGTAATTTTAACAATTTCAAATTCTTCCTCTGTCGAAGTTCCATTGGCATTCATAGATATCTGGGTGAGATTTCCACATAGGTTTATCATCTTTCTTTTGAATAGTCTTATTCCTCCCAATGAAGGAATCATAGCAGGCTTTCCCAAAGTTTCCCAAGTTCTTTCTATCATAATATTCACCTATGTTTCTTCATCCAGAACACAGTCAATGTCGAAGTCTCCTATTCTTGATTTTGTGCATTCTTTTTCTTTGAATATCTCTGATAAGCTGACATGTCAGTGGTTATTCATGGTTTCTTTCATCTGTAGAAATACTTTCTCTGATTCTTTCCGAGGTTTTGTCCTAGTTTCATTTGCTTGACCTTTCTCATGGTATTCTTGTCTCATATTCATACTTTCAACCTTAGCAATCATTCTAGCGAATTCTAATACTTCATGGTCCATAGCATTGCAACAAAGGCAAATAGGTCTTTTTCCAAGGCATTCCTTAGCAAGATTTTCTGGTTTTCTACAACTGTAACAAAGGGTTAATCCTCTCTTTCTTTTAAATGATCCCCAGCTTTTCCTGTACTACGCACCAAGATAATAGTAGCTAGTCTGCAAAAAATTATTTCTAGGGTCCTACATCCATTTGTTAGTCCAAACATTATCTCTATGCATAGATATAACATATCTTTCACTATTCTTATCAAATCTACTTATATCAAATATTCTTTCATCTATCAGTGCCCTAGTTTTCAAGCTAGGACAAATCTTATCAAACCTGCCTAGATCCATACTCTAGAAACAAAAATTTCCACTTATCTTACTTCATAGCACAAAGCTTATAGATCTTACCTCTTTAGTCTCACTTTCACATTTATCAGGGCACAAAGCTCTCAGATCTTACCTCTTTTCTTCAAATCTGACCTCTTTCCTTCAAATCTGACCCTTCTTCTTCGCACAGAGCTCCATAGATCAAGTAGTACTGCGTACTAGGGAAACAGTTCTATGCATGGATCTTTCACAGTTTCAAGTTGTATCTTTGCACAAAGCTTCTTCTTCCTCATTTCCCAACAATCACAGTTTCAGGTCCCGGCAACGGAACCATTTGTTGGCACAGGGGCAAACCCAGGGTTCAATGCTACAATAGCACACCAAAAAAACCCTAACTACCGACCCTTTCGGAAAAACCTATGAAGTAGATGAAGTCTCACCCAAGGTAGAGGTAGGGGTGGTTGCAGGAATCAAATGTCTGCAACCTTAGCTGGGACACAGGTCTGTGATTCTAACACTTAACAGAGCACTTAGCAGTTAACATTCATCAGTATCTAGTTCTTAGTTACAGTACAATGAAATCCTACTCTTAGCATAGATAAACCCTAAACTACAAAGCATCACAGTATTCATTCAGATATAAGGTATTTAAGCACTAATCATACTTACATAAGTCAGATCTAACATCCATCCACATCATTAGGAACAAAGCATCAATATATCTATCTATCATTCATCTATATTAAAGAACTAAGCAAGTAAACACATCAACACATCACACAAAGCATAGCAACACAGCATGTACGTGGTTCACCCCCACCCTGGGGCTACGTCCACCAACTCTTCTCTTCTTTATTATCTTTGGTCAAGCTTCTTACAGGCACATATCATCAAAATCCTACTCTGTAGAAGACAGGATATCTGCGCACACTCTGCCAGATCCTCCTTCCTCGAGTTAGGGCACAACACCAAGCCTTTACACAGTCTCTTACAGTTACTTGCACTTAGCCTTGCAAGCCTCACATAGTATGCACAAAGCACTTACAACTCTTGATCACATAGATCAAACACTAGCACTTAGCACCACTTACAACTGACTTCTCTTTACTTACATCGCCTAGTATTCTATTTATACATCACAAAATCAGGTCTAAACATGGGTAAACAAATGGGACGACATTCCCATACCCGTTACATAAGCCCAAAACCCAAAAATCCCTAAAAATGGGTCGAGATCCTGCGATCTCTGCTTTGTCTTGCGCTCCTCTTTCGACAGCCTATCGAAGTCCCAAAAATAGGTCAAACATGACCAAGAATCCTCAAAACTTGGTCAAGGGCCAACAGTCACATGGGTCCCTTGAAAATTCTCATGGGATACCCACTAATATCTTAACCGTGAATTGGTTAAGGACATGGAAATGAGCCCTTGGTCATACAGGTGAAGGGTCTAAAGGATGCACCCTCATTCCATAGAATTCGAATGTAGTCTTCCCGCGCGAAGATAATTTCGAGAGGTTGACATGTCTTAAGCATTTCAGTTACCCCTGCCATGACTCTCTTGTAGACCCACATCCCATAACCCTCTAGCGGCTAAGTTGAGGCAACTACAAGACCATTCAAAAACATGGGATTCACAGAAATACAATCAACATTTCTACCTTAATCATTCAATACATAAATTAGTCATAGACATGTATATTCAATCATTATTTCCATTGTAGTTCACAGAGTATGAAAATACTTATCATGAACCAAAGATCATGGAGAAAATGATGAAATGGGTTCATGTTTCCACCCAACCGTAGGAACAGCCACTCCTGAACAGATTTATCGTTGGCCACCCCCTAGATAGACCATGATTCTCTGAGAGAGACTCTTTGTTCTTTCTCCGTAACAATCAGGGATGGAGGTTACTCTCCTCCTCCCACAGGATTCTTAGCAAATGGTTTTATCTGTACCAAGCAAGGGGGTCTACACGATTACTTCCACATTCCCTCATCAGCCTTGTNAGCTGCAAGCACTCTTTTCTCTTCTGGAGATTGGTCTCTTGACTCTACTTCCTCTCAGATCTACCTCTGCCCACAAATCACCTTCTTTCTTGCTTTCCTCAACAAGATTACATGGATTCGAATCCCCAGATCATGGTCAGGTATGGAAGCCTTGCAAATGGATACTCTGCCCCATATCCTCATTAACTCTTGAGGAGGATTTTCCAACCACCAGCCTGACTGGTAATTCATTTTTGGGTCAGACTATTGTTCTAGGTCTGAGCAATTAAATCCATTAAGGCACTGGTTTGGTGGGGTTCATATAAACCATTTATGGTTCCCCTCACTATCTATCTCATAGCATCATGATCTATATTGGCAAGCCCCCTTTTTCATCAGTTATGCAACACTATCCATTTTAATTAATAACATAAATACATGCATTACCTTTTATAACAAAAAGTTTCATAAAACTCAACATTCATACATATTTGGTCTACCATAGTCTTTTGGCAAGTTATAGTTATATTTACAAGCTGGCGGAAACAGGGGTATTACACATTCACTGATGGGTTTTCGGGTTATCACCAAATAAATATTGTGTAAGAGGATCGACATAAGACAACCTTTGCGAAAGAATGGGGTTATTACCAATACACAGTTGTGCCTGGAATTTGCAATAAATAACCCATGTTTATAATGCATATCTTGAGATGACTAAAATTATTTGGTTAGAACAATCCAGTATTCAATATAATGGAGTACTTTAAAGTAATAAGAAAATTTACGTACCATTGATCATGGGGTTGTATTTTATCATTTTCAAGGTTAATTATGTAATTAATATAATAACCCA